>CBVK0103805787.1:0-17112 GCA_900067695.1 Picea abies | reverse complement strand
CCCGCTACATTTTATTGTTGATAGAGGAAGCCAAAAGAACCTCATCTCAATAGAGGTCGTTAAACAGTTGGATATGTCGACAACACCAAACCCACAACCATACAACATCAGGTGGCTTCACTAGGGACAAGATATATGTGTCAACCAACAATGTTGCTTGTCATACAACATCAATCCCTTTGAGGATGAGGTATTATGTGATGTTTCCCTGCTAGATGTTTGTGATGTTCTTTTGGGCCAGCCATATATGTGGAAGCACCATGATATTTATGATTCTCGACCCCGTATTGTCATTGTTACTCTGGGGGGTCATCTCTACAGGATACCAGAGGTAGTTTTGACTACTTTCCAACCTAAAAAATGTTTCAAATTAATATCTCATACTAAAAAATTCATCCTCTTCACATTTTGTTCAAAAGTTGAACATAAGGACACTACAACCACTACAGGCTCATCCCAAGCACCTTCTATCCAACAAAAGCAAGTTGACAAGATTGAAGCAAAGTGCAAAGATTCTTTATGCACACAGTCATCTTATGTAGCCAGACTAGTTCAAAAGGTCCAACCCTTCCAACACCAGGTTCTTGACAACCTTCCACAAGCCAAGCAATGCAACTTCTCCACCAAGGAAAGCAACTCACCAAGGTTCAGATTCAACATACACTTCCCCCTCTGCCTCGAGAACTCAAAGAAATGGAGACCATTTATTCCTAAGCAAGGAGGATTGATCTAGGTGGATATTAGTGGCCACCCACCTATTCCAGTTGGCTCGAAACATTTGACAATTTACTATTTTTAGCATTTTTTTTTGTCCTAAACTTCCAGGGCCATTTTGATGGATTAAATGATTATTTTTCATGATCGGGCACCTCAATGATAGCCAAAGGAATGATTGAGCCTATGAAATGAAGCTCCTCATCACTACCTTTCCCACGAGCTATCGTGTGCCCAAAACATAGATCGTATGCCAAAGTTACACCCATGGGAAGTTGATACACCAAACTACCCAAAATGGGGTCCACAAACCTATTGGATTTTCATCTTCCAGGGTTAGGGTTTTGGATTTTATTTATGTTAAAAATGCTTCTAGAGCCTCATTGTAAACATCACCATCTTCTTGTGAATGAGCGTAGCCTTCACATCTCTTCTCAGAGATAAGCTTTCACCATTCTAGCAAGTCTTTCACTCTGTATTTCTATAGTTTTGTACATTACTCTGTATTTCTATAGTTTTGTACATTTCACTCATTAATAGAAATTGTGCATTACTGTATCTCTGTGTTTATGGTTATATCTATGATATATCTTTGTTAAATTATTGGATATCTGATATATCTCTGTACATTTCTTTATTATATCTCCACTCTCATTTCATGCCGAAAATAATCCGGATCAATTTTCCTAAGTTTGTAATCATATTCTAGAAGAATAGGGTTTGTTTTCCCTACTTATGATGTAAATGGATTAATTAAGAAAAATAGTTGGATTAGGTGGATTGTTCTAAGTATGGAGAATTTGATCTAATCTATTTTAAGAGCGAGAGTGCTATTATTGTAATCAGTTGTAAGAATTTAAGGATTTGTTTTTTTGAGGTAGGAATGTATCTTCCATGTTTAAATTGTAAGCCTACAAGCATGTAAAGCGGTAGATAGATCGAGAGTGAGACAAAGTTAGGGTGAGAGGATTGAGTGTCGAAGAGGCCAAGTGTGGCCAACAGGCCAAAAAAACGTCAATGAATTGTAATATCCGGCCAAAATAACCAGAGAGGGATTTGTATGGAAAACCTATGTACTATAGATGTGTAAATGATGAGTAGAAATAGCATCATTTTACGTGCTTCTTTGCATTGGTGATTTTATGTCTTTGTGTGACAATTTATAGAGCTATACATTTGAGTTATTAATTAATATCAAATTCTCTCTGTTTAAGATTGTTTTTCTAACTCATGGTTCCAGATTATAGGTCAAGACATAATTAAAACCCTTATATCAAAGGAGGACATATCGTGGATTTTGATCATCGATCATCAGACGAGATTGATGACCCACATTGATAGATCAGGGGTTTCGAGTTGCAAAGAATTCAACCAAGGAGCAGTGATTCAACAAAAGTCGAAGTCAAGGTTTCCAGGGTCGAAGCATGTTTGAAACCCATAAGAGATCATGACCTTTGATCGTCTAGAATCAACAACAAATATTTATTTAAGTCTATCAGAGTTAGACTGTTGGAGGACATAGTTGGAGGAATACTTCGATACATGAGATTTTGATCAATGATGAAGATTGATTAGAGGAGAAGATCAACGGTGTAGGGAGATGGTATGATGACTATAAGAGTAATCAAAATTCAGAAGGCTTAGTGGAAACAAGACTCTGCTCGATGGTGAGGATCATTTCAGAGTAGCTCATATCAATGGTGCTAAGAGGATACATGTGGTGATTGATCTTTCCATACCTAATTCGGAGTGGAATGAAGTGAGTGAATCGTTATCATTGAGCGATTGACGGTGGAGATCGATCCATCATGTCGAAGCCTAATAGTCTGATAAAAATAAGGTAGAAACCTTACCCAAATCAATGGTGGAGCTAAGCCTTGAATAGATGATCGATGGCATAGAATTTTCCAGGAATACAACATCATCATATTCCAACCATTGGAGTGGTATAGGATCATCTGATTCTGATAAATCTAAGGCGACGATCAACGACAAAGATAAAATATTTGATCAAATCAATGGTTTAGAATTTCCATAGTTGTTCCAGACGTCAGAGTATGAAAGTCCAGACGGGTTCTAACTTATTAGAGCCAAGACGTTGGAGTGTGGTAGCTCAATAGAACTCCGATGAGAGATTCTGAATTCAGGGTGACTCAAACTAAAGGAATTCTGACAACAACACTCTGATATAAAGAGAAGAAAGATGAGCTTGATGGCCATATGGAGAGTTAAGAGCCGATGATGATAAGAGTTTGATCATAGCTTGAGGTATTATGGAGACTTAGCGCCTGGTTTTGAGCACTAGTGGACTGGTGCAGAACAGAGAACCAAGATACTATGTTAAGGTGAATTTTTTATCCTAGGACGGATTTGGAGCAACTCGAATTTTGTAGCTGCTAGCAGAATTATTGAGAATTATGCATATGTGGGTTATTAGGATGGGAGGTCATCACACTTCCTCCATGTACATGTATGTGGTTTTTGTCATTTTCTAGACAATGCTTAAAAGGGAGACCCTTGATTGGGTTGAGATGATCACAAATGATATTTTGCACCAATTGGTTGAATATCAAAAGACTCATGAAATTCTATATGTCTTCCTAGTTATTTTTTTCCCTGGTTTTTAGTATGACTTTTGAAGGTGTCCTGCTAAGGTAGGTATGGATTTGAATATGGAGCCCATTTATTTTGGGTACCCTTTGTTATGTAAGCATATATATAGTTATCATTTTTATGAAATTCAATATTGTTTTTCAAGAAGATAAAACAAATTATTTTCAAAAGGGGAAATAATTCCATGACATTCGAGGAAATTAAAAAAATTAAACAAGGAAAGGCCAATTTTTCTAATAAGGGCATATTACCTATATTAGGTTGTATGGATTTGAAGGAATACCATTTTACTTTCCTAAGCTTGTCTATGATCGATTTTTTCTAGTAAAGGTGGCTAACATTACACAAAATGGGGGACTTTCTTTTTTTCAAGAAGACAAAACAATTTATATATGTACCTTTTTAGTTCTCTAATATGGTTATAAAGGATTTTATGTATCTAAATGATAAGTTCATATTATTGGAATCCCTTTAGTTGAATGAATCACCTACAACACTTAGGTATGATATTAAACACTTATTTATAACCCACTTATACTCATTTGGATACACCAAATGTTTTCCAAAATTTGTGGCTCTTAAGGAAGGAGGATGGGTGATGAGGATGTTGTAATTGAGGGAGAGGTTAAGGATGACATAGAATTGCAAGGACCAGCCCCTATATGTGGGGTAAAAACATTAACCTCCTTGAAGTTTCCCACACAATAATGAATTCAAATGTTGATACTAATATCAAAAGAACATGGGAAAATATGATGAAGGATAATGAAATATTCAAGGAAATGAATGAGGCATATCAACAAAGAGGGAAACAAAATATTTAATTGAGGGGAGGTATTGTATCTATTCCTCCTAGAAATTATTTAGTGTCAACTCAGAAGACTACTAGTAATGCCATGGATATCAATTGTGAAGTCAACAAACCTAAGTAAGTTACTAAGGAAAAGGAACATGTTGTCCACATCCCTCATAAAAAGAACCAATCTATAAATTATGTCCAAAAACTATTGCCCAAGGAAAATATTTTGTAGCAACCTAACATGGACAATAATCATGAGATTCAAGATGATGTGACAGATCTTACCTCATGGGCTATTTCCCAAATAAACATTATTGGTTCTATAGGAAAGGAGGTGATACAATAGAGTACACCTATCAAGACATTAGGCATGATTTATATGACTAGATTTAAAAAAGGTATTTTGCATTCAATCAATAAAGCTGCCTCCACTCCATGAACAAGTTGAAATGATGTAAAATCAATGGTAGTCTTAACAGAGGTTCAATAGGCCCATAACACCGAGAAAAACATTAGGTGCTAGTTGGTCTTATGCTTACCCACAATTGTTTACATCATGGTCTTAAAAAAAGGATTGATGGCTTCTACTTGACCATTAGATTGAGGATATTAAGGAGACAAGTTTTCATGCCAAAAACCCAAATTGGCTATTAACTTGATCATCATTTTATTCTGAAAATGTGATATGTGATAAGTCATGATCATTCTGGGCACATCAAACCTAGCTATAATATGATTGAAAATGAAAAGTATTGTTGTGGTGCCATCATTGGAAGAAGTAGGAATAGCTTTGGCCCACTTGGTGAAGTGGTCAACAACCATGATAATGTAGTTGTGAACATTATCTTAAACATTCTTATGCATCATAAAATCAATACCCCATTTTGCAAAGGGGACAACAGTAACCACACGGTATAATGGAACATGATGAACACACATTTTCTAAGTAAATACTTGGCAAGGGTGACACTTTTAGAATGGATTAATGCAATTGTTAAATATGGATGGCCAAAAGTATCCTACATGCAAAATTTTCTAGATTGTGGATATCCCAGAAAGATGATCGCCACATGCTCTGGCATGGAAATCATTCAAAACTCTCTTATCTTCTTCATGAACTAAACACCAATGCAAAAATAATTCCATGTTGCAATGATATATAATATCATCAATGATGAGATAAATCTTGGCTTCATGGTGAATACATCAATGCTCACCTTTGGATGACTAAGGGTTAAACCACTAGGTTTGAATATATAGCAAGACATATCCATACCAAGGATCAGAAGAGGTAAAGGGAAACAAACACTCTTCCTGCAAGGACATGCTGACCATAGTTTCCTCAATGTCTCTAGGAAGCTCATACCTCAACTCTGCGAAAGCTAAGGACTTCTTAGATTTCGAAGTTGAAAACTACAAATCAAACTCATGTAACTTGACTATCCATTTGGAATACATACCCCCAATGACCTAATGTGTTAATATGTGTTGCATTGGGTTGGAGTATGCTCAAATGATAGTTTTTCAAAGAAGAGTGGTAATGTTTGACATGTTGGAGAGCATGAACCATTTCCAAAGATAACTTCTTGACATGTGAATAATGTAATTCAGGATCGAAAAGACCCTTACTAAGGTAATAAATCAAATGTTTGACTTGTGAACTATCCTCTTGGAGAAGCACCATACAAATGGTGGACTTGAATATAGATAGATAGAGAAAAAAGTTCTTGTTGTATTATGTTGGACTAAACAATGGGGCTAATATCAAGGATTTCTTAAAGCTTCAAAAGGGAATTTTGCTTGGTCATCCCATATGAAAGGTACACCCTTATTAAAAAAGAGCATGATCCATTTCACAATCTCCACATAATTCATGATGAATCTTCAAAAAAAATTTGCCTTCCCTTGCAAGCTTTGAAGTTGTGCAATAGGATGTGGGGGACACAACTAAACTATTGCCTCAACCTTGAATGGATCAACCATGATCCCAAACTTGGACACAATGAAACCAAGTAATATCTTGGATATCACGCAAAAGATGGAATTATGTGGATTCAAATGAATGTTATAGTAATGAAATATAGTGAATATGACATGAATATGAGATGGATGATTAACACGACTCTGGGACCGAGTAACGAAATCATCAAAATATGCTTCAAAAATTTGTTTGATGCCATGAAAATCATATGAAATGGCCCATTGGAATGTGGCACCAACATTTTTGAGACCAAATGACATCTTCCGATTAAAAAAAGTCACTCAAGGAAATATAAATGCAGTTTTATGTTGGTCTTCCTTCTTTATCTGAATCTGATTATAACCGGAGAAACCATCCATGAAGGAAAATATTTCATTGTCAACACATTCATCAATGATCTAATTAATGAATGGGGTATGATAAGTATCCTTAGGAGACACTTCTTTACGATACCTAAAATCAATACACACTCATATGGTACCTTATTTCTCGACAACCAGAATAGGATTTGAAATCCACTCAATCAACGAAAATGGGTAAATAAAACCAACTCAAAGTAATTTTTCAACCTCTACCTTAATGGCAACTACCTTCCTTGAATTAACCAAGAATAAATTTGGATAAACAAGATTAACATCATCATACATTTTTATCTCATGTTTGACAATAGAGGATCAATGCCTAGCATCTCCTCATAGGTCCAAGAAAAAACATTGCGGAACTCCTTTAAAAGGGCAGTATAAAATTCAATTTCATGAGGAGAACAATATATACCAATTAATATGTTTTTGATGAAGCCTAGCTTCACTGAGATATTTATGGGAATTGTCTTCGATAATTTCACCAAATTCCATTCCACATGCACATTGCATGTTAGAATGGAGCATTGGCACCACTCAATATCACTAGATGAAACTAGGCTTTGTGTGACAACCTCTGATGTTTCCAATTCAGGGAGGAAAACATATCTATGATGCATATCTTCCCATGGAATTTTTGACTTGGTCATGGCTTCAAGGATAGCCTCATCTTAAGGCATCTCAACATCCAAGAAATCATGTGAACTTGGGGGGTTGATGGCCCAAAAGGGTGAAGTGAGATGATCATTTTACATATAATGATGGAAATTATGATTATCCTCCGATTTTGATTGGATATCTTGGTACGAAATACCAATTACACTTAATGGCATACTAAACATAAACAACTCAATCATAGATGGAAGAGGTACTACCCAAGGGTCATTATTGACAATGATCGTGTTAGACAGAACCAAGTGCCAAAGCACATGATCCATAATAGAAACAGATGTTGAGGATGAACCTTGTGATTCAATAGTACCTGATGAAATCATACATATAGGAGCCATGTTAACAGAACTATTAGGTGGAGAGAAGGGAAAATTTTCCATGAGAGATGAATCTTCGAACATCCCAACATCGATACTATCAAAGGAAATATTAGAATCACTGACGAATGGAACATTCATATTGGCCTTAGTTCATGAATCAGACGTAAAATAATCCAACTAATCTATGGTAACCGGTTTATGTTGATGAGTAAAGTGGAGGACTCTAAAGGTTGAAGACAAAATTTCCATCATCGCATAAACCCAACTACACCCTATCAAAATATATAATCTAAAGGATCACTGACTACTTCAACTTCAATTGAAATAGTCTTTCCACCAAACGTAACATGAAATGTGACAATGATTTCATGAGGCTTAAAGGTATGCCCATCAAATACCTTTAACATGGTGTTCGAATGGATATGATTTGTAGAATCTAATACTCTCAAACAAGACAAAGACATAATGCAAGTGGAGGCTCCTTCATCAACAACACATCTAAAGATGTTTGTCCCACATGAAGATACTTACATATGGAAAGTAATATGGTGGGGAAGCCTAGGCTGGATCTGGTCAATGTCAAATTTAATCAAACAAGTGTTTGAGGGATGAACTCTACCAACTGCGGTCAACATTTCTTTATGTTGCACAAGGAATCTTTGAAGGACCTTGAGGGAACACATAACACAAGGTTCTTGAGCCAAATTCTCAACAATACTATAATTATGAGCAACTTGGGAATTGGGGTTGTGTGTAAACCTTATTAATAAAACTCTAGGGGGGTGAAGCACCATATGTGTAGAGAACCACCTAGTTGGGATGAAGATGGACCATTATTAATAGGAACACTCTTAGTACTATCATAATTAGAAGCTTTAATTTGAATATTAACTTCTTGGTCACATATGTAGACATTAACATTTGTGGTATTTCTCCCTTGCGAGGGGTTGTCTAGTGTGCCCTTTTGTAGTGGTGTAGGGTTCATCATAATAATTTGTTGTTGTTTTGGTGGAAAATGATTTTTTAGGACAATAGATTTTTGCTAGGCATTCCATTGGGATAAGTATCAATTAATTTCATCCATATAAGGGAACTTGTGAGTAGGATGATATCCAATGCATATCTTGCAAGACCATTTCATTTTATTTGGCTCACTATTTCCTCCCACATTATCATTGTGATTAGGAGAAATCCCTTACCCAGGAGTATAATTTTTCTTCTTATTATTCTTTTCCTCTAGATTGATAAGCATTCTTTGGATTTGTTGATTGTATTGAATTATCATTGGAAGTTTGGGTAAGGACCGAGGCATTTTACAACACTAGCATAATTGTAGGTGGATTAGAACATATGGTCATCTGACCCATTTGAATTTCCAACTAGCCAGTGGAAGTATGGAAAATGGAACTAATCACACCATCAACATGTGGTCCTAGGGTAGGCTTTGGAGGATTTGTTGAAAACCAAGGAGCATGACATATCAACTCATACAATGTGCTAGATTGGAAATAAATCAAATCTATCTGATGAGCAACACATAATATAACTTTCTCTTTGGTTAAATCTCTTTACATAGCTACATCCTTCGCAATATTATGAAATAAAGACTTAACAAACGAATCCATGAGAAATTGGTCCAAAATTTCATCTTTAGTGAGCCTACACCACCTTCTCCACCCATGGATATGATTGAAAATATGAGTAGTGGTACTCTGATGTAAATATGTCAATATTTTGGTTCTGGTTTCGTAATGGATCAAAAATTAGTAATGGGTCAAAAAATCCATCGCCAAGGATGAAAAATCATGAAATGAAACATCTTGTAACTCAACATACCATTTCATGGTGCTCCCTGTTAGGGTTCCTTGGAAAAGACATAATCTAACACTATCATCCACCAAGGAGTTGGATGAACACCATAGGTGGAATTCCATGACATGGTAAAATGATCCTCTCTAGGCCTTCCATCAAAATTGGGTATGTACGATAGTAATTTTGTAATAATAACCAACCATTTGGGTTGATGCTTGATGGGGGAATTCGTCAAGTGTTATAAATCCAATAGGTTCAAGGCAGCCAAAAAGGGAAACCAAGTGTTGAAAAATGTATAGTGAGGGATAAAAGACAAACCTTGTAGTCTTGATGGAGTCATAGATCCCCCCACTCCACTTCCCCCAAAGGAATTGTCGCCTCGAATGATAGTGGAAGAACTGGTTGTTAGGCCAAACCCAAGATTAAGGTTCCAACCAAATGTCAAACCTATATTAGGTGTGGTTGAACTACCTATGCGTATATTGGAAACAGGTGGAAGCCACTATTGACACTAAAACCAAGAGATGCCCCCCCCCCCCCCCCCCCCCAACTTAAAATAAATATAGATGTAAGAACTTGTGGAGTCACAGTGGGCATACTAAATATAGGTAAACTAGTGGAAGGAAGGAAGATATGTGATCGACAGTATTCCCCAAAGAGGAACACCAAATGCCTACGACATAGATGTGGAAGTAGTTATCTCATTGACTGGAGGTATGGAGGTGGAAACTGTCACTCCTCTTGACACATTAGGGGAAGCAAGAATATGTCCTACTATAGGGGATGACCCATTGATGCTTGACATCATGTGAGAACTAATCAAAAAGAAAAAATGGTTACCAAAATGAGATCCACTCAATTGAACAATTAAAGGATCCAAAGGCTCTGTAAAAGGGGGATTAAAATGAAATGGGGGATTTTTGTCAGTGACTTCAATATCCACGTATCAACCTCCTCTGAATCTAATTTGTAATTCTCAATAACTGTGTTTGTTTCATTCTGTGTGGATAGTCGCTACCTTAAGGCCAAAAATTCCTCTATCTATATAGGAAACCCTTGTTTCCTATGAGAGCAATGGGGAGGCTATTCAACCACAATGAAAGATGTTTTTTAAATGAATGAAAAAAAAAACTATGACAAATAGACATAATTGAACATAGAGCACACCTTACAAAATATATAAACTCCCGTAAACAAGCAACAAACAGTCAAAGGGGCCTTCCGAAAACCAACCTGGGATTATCAAGGCCCAAGACTAACTAGCGAAGGCATGAGAGACAGTTATAGTAACCTTCACATAATAATCACCTAAGGTCCAAGTACCCTTGTGAAGATGGGCACCCTCTAAGGGAGATAAAATGGAGATTATACATCTTCCTCATGTACCTCAACCACTTCCCCCCTATAGTCAACCATGTGATACACTAGGAAAATCAATTGCATTTACCACTTCACAATGGGCAACTAGGGGGGTTATCATGATTCAAGTCTATTCTTATGGGTAGGGAATACATGACTAACTCCTTAGCTCAAAGATTTATAGAAAAGTTGTGTCACCTCGAGGACTTTCCACTTCAATCCAAAACCCCCATACACAAGATAACTCACCAAAAAAGAAGAGAGGGGATAATCGTATCTACTTGCTCAGCTTGACTATAGTGTTTGACACATGTGTAAGATGTTATTTGCTATCAAGTGCTCCTTTGTACTAATGGAATTATCTCTTTTTAATCAGTTTCTAGTTCGGTTATGTGACCTTGGAGAATCAACTCTCTAACCCTACACAAAGGCCCTAGAACTTACACAAAAATGTGTTTTCTATAAAGAAAATGTCTAATTCTTTTTTGATTAGCATTACTTTTATGTCTATTGTTTACTCAAGGTATGGAATGACCTTTAGTGATGTTATTGACTCTTTCAATTAAGTGAATTTATTAAGGTGATAAAAAGTGCAATACAATGCAATTTATGTTCCTTTTGATGAACATTATATAGCTAGAAGAGAGAAAGATGTTCCTTTTTTTCCACTTTTCAAATAATGATGCAAGAATCACTCCTAGATAAAATTACAAAAACAATTTTTTTTCAAAAATTTTCAGATCTCTAAAATCAAACCAACTCCAACACACAACTTTCACTAAAATAAGTAAATGCCTAAAAATGATATGCAAAGATATAATGCAATTCCTTTTAACCATTTTATAGTTCAAATGAGCTAAGAGTGCAAATACATAAGATGATTAAACAATGGTATGTAATTCTTTTAAACCCTTTTTCCAAATCAAATGAGCTATAAGATGCAAAATTAAGATGATAAAAAAGCGTAAAGTAAAAATTTTTTAACCCTTTTTTGATCCAAATGAGATAAAAATGCAAATACCCAAGGTGCACAGAGTAGTAAATGATCACCACTAACTTTTCAAAGAAGAAAAACACTCAATCACGCATGAAAAGGTTGAGAAAATCTAAAAAATTCACCTATTGGACTCGGTTGCACCAGTGTGTGCAACAATTGGCGGCCAAATAAGTATGGTTGTGGGTTGTTGTGCATCAACAAGTGAGAAAGGGTTGTGGTTGTGTCTTTTGTAAAGGAAATTCACTGTTGGCCTCAACTATTTCTAGAAATAGTCGCCAACATGAGGAAAATCAAGAAATTTTAGAAAATTAACCACCTAGAACTTAATCAAGCAAGAAATTATGTATTTAGGATATAATTGTGCACACGACAGAGTCTACAAAAGATTTATAAGATGAAAAGAAGAAAGAAATCACCAAAAAAAATAGGAAAGAAATCAAGTTCTTTCCCTAGTGTAGTCATCAATTATGTTATAGGGAAATCTACCTATGGATAAGCAGCCAAATCCCTCATTGAATGGGTGAAATTCAATGGTAGATGGAGTGATAGACAATGCATTTCTTTCTCCTAATACTAACATGTGTTTTCAAAAGTAAATATAAGAAGGAAGAAGGTACATACACAATTTTGGATGGTTGTCCAAAGTATCCAATGACTTTTGATTGATCTTGTGATAGCTCTATTGATTCACCAAAAAACCTGCACAATCATCCAACAAGAAATACCTTTATCCTTCTTTCATAAAACAATAAATAGAAATTCACATGAATAAAGTCTTAATCTAATAACCTCAAGCTAAATTAGATCCACAATACCTCATTAAAATATGTAAAATGTATCCATAAACATAGATATTTTGGTGGGGGAGGGGGGAAGAAGATATATCTATATTTATTGAATGAGAGTAACAACAATGATGATTACCTTCAGATTCACTAATGCACTCCTAGCTCCAAGACCCAAGGTCCACCTCCATTGAACAAGCATGATCTGAAACTGTATCTCAACAAGATAATCAAGTGAATGGATAATAACTCTCACCTAAGTCCTAATCACACCAATTTTGATGCCCAACACTCAACAATGGTAGAAAACTCGAGACCAAGGATTCTCACTACAATTTGATAACATAAGGACATTTGCATATAGACTCTCATCCCTTAGATTTTTCTCTCATACTTATAGATATTTGAGGAGATAATAATATACAAGATGTCATATGACTCTCAAAATATAACCCATACATAGCTTTCATGGGAGCCTTTTGTCTTTTACAAACTAACTGTTTTTAGCTTTCCTCGTGATTTTATGCTTTTTGAAGCTTTAAGGGGCAACCATAGGTTTTATATTGGAAAACCACAACTAGACACATCTGATCTATGGGAAAACCATGACCAACCACGCTTTTTACTAGAATAAGTGCAACCTTGATGTCCTTTTGATAATGAAGTGGTTTGTGAGTAAATTATCTTTAATTTGATAGTGTGTTTTAGTCCTTTACATATGTCTTGGCCTATGGTGCCAAATAGAGGTGTAACCATAATCACTAGTGCACCATACATGGTGCTCCTTATTCAAACTTAACACAATAGGAAAGTGGATAATTTTTTTATTATTATCGATAATCAATGCACCACTTGCACAACAGTACTAACACCTAAACAATGCAACTTGTATGCTTAGTCACACAACCAATAACATGTCTGCACATTCTAAAAAACATTGATAAGTTTGAAAATTTTCGTTTTATACCTTGGGGTAATAGTGTGCTTAGGATGTACGAGAGCATTGGTAATACTGCTTTCCTAAATCCATAAGAGCATCGACAAAAGTGATTTTTTTTTACATTTAAACAAATCTATCAATGCACATGTTATGTATGGAGGCATGGCTAATGATTCTTCCATACATTTCTTAGAGCACCAACAAGGTCAAGATATTTTTGTATATAAAAAGATCTCAATGGTGCATTTACAATATTGAGAAGCATTGAGTATAGTGCCACCTAATATTATAAAGAGTACCAATAAAGAGGGGGAATCATATTTATTATTTGTATTACATTATGCTCTTATGATGTACAAGAGCACTGGTAGCAGTGCTATTGAACATTTACAAATGCACCAAAAAGCGTATGAATATGTTTAATTTAAAAAAATTGTGTTGGTGTGCTTGGTATGTACAGAGGCACCACCAACAATGCATCCATACATTTCCTAGAGCACCAATAAGCTCGAGATATTTTTATATAAAAACCACTCAACAATGCAATTATAATATTGAGAAACACCAAGTATGGTACCACCTAATGTTATAAAGAGCAGCAACAAAGAGAGGGAAACACAATTATTATTTATGTTTCATGGTTCACTTGTGATGTACAAGAGCACCACTAAAGGTTCTTTTGAAATGCACCAGAAAGTGTGGGAATATGTTTAATTTAAACAAAACCTGTTGATGCGCTTGATATGTACAAAGGTTGTGCTAACAATGCCTCCGTAAATTTCCTAGAGCATTGAAAATACCAAGATATTTTTTTATTATATAAAAATCCCTCAATATTTCATTTATAATATCGAAAATCACCGAGTACAATGCCACCTAATATTATAAAGAGCACTAAACAAATGTGGGTTTTTTAATTTTTTTTTTTTTTTTAAATGTAGTCCACATAAAATGGTGCACCACTATTGGTGCATCTTGTAAATTTACAAGATGAACCACGTAATCTAGTACGAGCCAAATGACTAGAATGCAATATGAGGATATTTTTAAATGAAAACAAGGTAAATTTAAGCAAAATTTTGTATTTTAATCCTCTAAAAATGTAAATGAGGAGGCAACAAACAATTTACTTAGTCTCTTCCTTGTAGAGGATGCATGATTTCCATGTAGATAAAAAATGAAAATATGGTACCATTTTGAAAAATTATAAAATGAACCAAATCCATTAGTGAAGTGAAGGAATCGAGGAATACGACAAGAGAATAGCACCGACAATGGGGTGATCGTACATGGATGGTGAGCACCAATTCTTATATGTTTGGAAGCACTAAAGGAAACATGAAAATGAAATTAGGGTTTGTTTTATTCTTTTAATTTACCCTACCTCGATAACACAAAGACCCCTCTCACACGATGGCTAGTTTGTCCAATGGCTTAATCCAAGTACATCAGAGCTCAAATATTTGATAGGTTTTCTACGTGGAAATTTGAAGTGGCATGTAGGGTTTAAATGGAAACCATTTTCAAGGTTTTCCTTTCCTTCCCTGTCATTTCAAGGTTTCATGCAAAAATTTTGTCCAATGGATAAGAATGATAGACATTTTTCAAGGTTTTTCTCGCCTTCCATGTCACTTCAAGGTTTCATGCAAAAATCGTGTCCAATGGATAAGTATGGTAGACCAACATCATGAACACACATTACCATTTCAATTATTTGACTCAAACTTCTCTACATTTTGAAACAACTTTTTATATTTTTACATATTTTTAGTTGTAAATCAATGTATTTTTAGTGTTCTTTGGGCTCATTTTCATATATGAGTAGAGAGTACATTTAATATCTAATTGATCCAAATAAGAGTTCACTAGAGAAATTATTGGAACTATGACAACAAGCCACAATGAACTCAAGTCGTCGTACATATTGCTTATTATTTTATGACCCAACAAACTAAGTAGCTAACTTGAATATAAATGAATACATACAATTAACATGCATTAACACAATAAAGAGTCGAAAAATAATCTGAAATTGGATTTTTGTTAATAAATTAAATTTGTACAACTCAAATATGATTAACATCAAGCTTTACAATGACATATATTAAACCAACTATCAACCCATTGGGCCCCATTTTCAAACTTAAAGTGATGTATAAATAATCTAAAGTAAGAGAGTACAAATTGATCCATTCCTCATCTTTCCACATTCTCTAATTCACATCATTATAAAAAAATTAGGCAAATCAAGAAACAAATAGAAGAAAAAATTCATTGTGATTGGTAGTCTTTTCCACATGACATTTTGCTAATTTGTCCATTCACATTAGTGTTCATGTGTTTTGGTTTGTTTCTGCATAAAAAATGCACATGCCAAGGTAGTACAACAAAATATTGATGCAACCAAACTTTGAAACTATGTGATCAAGTCACAACAACAAAACTATGTAAGTAAAATATAATTTAGTGCTTCTATAACATAACACAGACTTGTTACTTCGATTTGTGTTGAAGTTACTCACAATAGTGTGCATCCTGCACCAATAACTATGCAATTTTTCACCTCTAACATAACAACTAAATGTATGTCTTCATATTTAAACAATTTCTTTGGTAAAACTATGTGTGATACATGTTAAACACTAAATGTCCAATTGTAAATTTTATGCTTTATATAACTCAGTGAAAACTAATACATGAAGAAAAATAAACATTAACATTGTCCATTGAATAGATAGATGTAACACATAATATGTTAACAAAAAACAATAACCATAATATCCATCATCATTATTATGATGTTCAACCATAAAGAATAATAAAAAATGGTAGTAAACGATCACACATTGTGCACCAATATAGTGTGTACCAATACAATGGTAAGCTAGAGTTTATTTTATTTTTCATGATTGCAATGCAATGCAATGCAATGAAATGAGACATGTCCCTATCCCTATCCCATGTCTTAGTTGTGTCCTAAGCACAACCCATTAGTAGCAACCACACGAAGAATTGTTTATAAGTTTGATTTATTGTTAGGCATGTGAATCTTAAGCATTTGTTAAGAAATTATTATTATTATTATTATTATTTTAATTAAAGATGTTGATTTCAAGAATTGTTTTTTTAATATAAGATATTGGTTTTTTTTCACTAGTTTTAGTTGTTTTATATTTGTTTGTTGGTTGGACAACTAATGTTGTTGTAATATGCAAGTTTGTAATAGGTTTATTAATTTTCCAATGGAGAATTAATAAATCTAAAAAGAATAAAAAAATAAATTATTTAAAAGAAAATAATTTAAAATTAATAAAAGATATATAAAAAATTGTAAATTTTATAAATTATTAAGGAAATAAAGTAAAGGAGAATAGAAATAATAAAAATGGGAAATAAATACAGTTTGAGTGGGCTTAATGGTTAAGAACATGTGTTTCCTTTTAAAAGGTCACAAGTTCAAATCGAGAAGGGGGTAGGGTATGTATACCTCCCTAGACTTTATCAGTCAAATCCCACAAACAAGGGGATCTCATACATCAATTTGATGTGGCTTAGTCGTAACCTTAAAAATAGATTATTATTATTATTATAAATAAATAAAGAATGAAAAAGAGATATTAGAAATCACTGAAATATAAGTAAATAAAAATTCCAAAAAATAAATTAGAATATCATATAAAATAAAAATAAAAAGTTAAAATTAGTAAAAAATAAAATAATGAAATATATATATATATATATATATATATATATATATATAT
>CBVK0103805786.1:0-16906 GCA_900067695.1 Picea abies | reverse complement strand
TATATATATATATATATATATATATATATATATATATAAGTGTGTATATTGTTATTATTATAAAAAATAAGAAAAGTTTAAAAGGAAAAAAAAAACTTGGAAAAAATTATATATAAAAAAAACTTTACAAAACTTGAAAAAACAATTTAACGTGAAACAATAACAAATTTGGTAGTTCAATTATGGATTATATCAATTATATTTATGTATTTATTTTTATATATAGCACAATGTTGTTCATATTATTGAAAACTTTGTTTAAAAATAATAGTATATTTATATGATAATTTTTATTAATATTTATTTAAGATATATATTTTTTGTTTATTAGTTTGTTTTTGACTTGGGACTAGTTTGTGGGTGAGAAATTGGGACTCAGGGGCATTTAAATTTTCAAAATCACTTCGCACCCCTTAAGCCACACCAACCCTTAATATGGTTGGATTTTTTGTCCCCCAACACACTTAGTCACCCACTATCCTACACCTAAGAAACACATTTATTTAAAATATTAACAATATAATATTTAGATTTTTTTCCCAAATAATTAAATTTATGAAAAATTCAATTTTATTTACATAATTATTATTCATTGTTCAATTCAATTTTATTATTTCTTTTTATTATCTTTAATTCCACTTTATTTATTTTTATTTGTTATAATATTATCTATTTATTCATTTATTTTATTTTATTTTTTATTTTATTTATTATATTACAATTTTTTTATTATATACATTAATTATTTATATTTTTATATCATTAAAAAAACAAACAAACATTTAATTAATGAAAATTTAACTCAAAAATGTTATTCTACATTGACTTCTCTCCCAACATTGTCATGACAATCATTTAACTCAAAACCGTGATTCTACATTGACTTCCCTCCCAACATTGTCATGACCATCACTTAAGCTTGATTTTAAATAGATGATAATAAATTATTCATGTATAACATTAAGATCGTATAACACAAAGGGTTTATTTTGAGCCTTGGAAGAACAAGGGAGGGTTTATTTTGACCCTTCGAGGAACACTTAATCTATATATGTTTGGAGCATGGGTATGTCAACAAATAACTAGGTTGAAGTCTATGCTATGTTGAAATGTTTAAATATTTTGATAAGCATTGACATCTAAAGATTATGTATGATAGGAGATTAAAAAAATGTTTTTAGGTATTTGGTCTTGAATACCATTTCAAGCAACACTATTTTGGCATCAATATTGAAACAAATAGACTAAGAAATTAGAAAACTATTTGAGGTTAAGTTTTTCCATGTATTTTGTGAACATAATGCACTCTAAAATAATTGGGATAATCAAGCCATTTTGTTAAAAATGGAGGACTTATGATTAATGGAAATCTTAATAATCAACCAATGTCTTAATCCAACATGAATATCAAGACACGTTGCATCAATTTAAGTAAGCACATGTCATTGAGTTGGGAAAGCTCGTTGCATAGTGGAGTATGTAGTGTGGAGAGACTAATCTCTTTGAATCACAAACAACACTCACTCTTGCATGCTTTTGAACGGATTATCACCACAATATTGTGGGATAATGGCGAAGATTGGTGGTTTTTTGGTGTGGAGGTGCAAGAGCGTGGGCCTAATCTCCGAACCATAGAGTATTGGTTATCCAAAGTGGCTTGTTTGCATGGTACAATTCCTTCTTGGGAGCTCTAGTAAGCTGACTCCTCTTTCTTTTACTCCTTCAAACAATGGTCGTGTGCC
Source organism: Picea abies (assembly GCA_900067695.1). NCBI lineage: Eukaryota > Viridiplantae > Streptophyta > Pinopsida > Pinales > Pinaceae > Picea > Picea abies. The sequence continues at coordinate 15,164 of CBVK0103805786.1, read as the reverse complement.
TAGGGTTGATGTTCTTTTCTGCTTAGAGGATTCTTTCTAGGTTGATGTCCTCATTGGGGATCTTTTCCAAGTTTTTGTTGTTCTTGGACTCTTTTAGTATTTTTCCTTTCTTCTAGGTGTTTTTCGCTTGGACTTCGGCTTTGGTCTCGATGGGGTAGAGGCCTTTTGGTATCAAAAGGCTCTACTTCCTATAAGATTTGTTTTTTCTAGATTTTTTGAGGGAGTGGTTTCTTCTCTTCCTATTTTCTTATGTTATCTCTTGCATGGTTTTCTTTCCTTGGGCATTGTTTGGTTTGATAGTTCCAGGCACCTTCGGATTCTATATTGGGTTTCATAGATCTCAAAAGAAACAAGGACAGGTTCTATTGGAATTTCAAATTTGCAGTTTGTCTTGCAAGGCATTTGTGTCCAAATGAATTATAGAGAATTGCATGAGATCGGGCGAGCACTGAGAAGTCATGAGGAGGAAATCAAGGGGAACACAAGTTCTATTTTGATAGTTACAAGAAGGATTCAAGAGCATGATCATCATGTTACTTCACAAATTTCCACAATAATGAGAACCTTATCAGTGTTGGAAGCAGACTATAACATGCTCTGCACCATGGTTATAAACTTGTCCAAAGGCGAATAGTCTAGTGCATCTAATTAGGTGCAATATATAATTTCTAATTGTTGGGTGTTGAGGGAAGATGAAACAGTTCACCAACTCTAGTGCATCTAATTAGGTGCAATATATAATTTCTAATTGTTGGGTGTTGAGGGAAGATGAAACAGTTCACCAACTCTAGGAGAATGCAGAAATCGTCAAAGTGGATTCGGACTTAGCCAAAGTAGCATAAGATGAAGAGACTAGTTGACATGCCTTTTGCTAAGCTTGTATGTTTTTTAAAGTAGTTTAATAATGAAGTTTTTTTTTTTTTCAGAATTTACACCACCAAGATCTATTTTTTTTTTTGTTGTAAACTATCCTGTTACTTTGTATTAATTGAAAGAAAAGTTGTACAAGGTTCTTGTTGTTGGTCTGCCTTAGGGGAAACGAGATCAACAACAAAAAAGTAATTTATCAAGTTTCTGAGGTTTGAAGGACCATTGTAGCTTAAAACCACATACTAGAAAACATTCAAAATTAAAATTAGTAGAGTAAAGTCTGAGAGATAACTGCCTAGGACTCTGATAAGTAGAATGAGGCAGGGTTGTTGCTCACTGATCTCTGAAAATGAAAAGCAAAAAAAAATCAAATCTGTCATATATGAAGTTAAACCAGAGGAGGGTGTTCGTCAACCATTTGAACCTGGGCTTGAGGATAGTTTAAGTTGGAGAAGTCCAGTGCAATGGATTTCTCAACTAACAAATTGACCTTGTGATCCAGGAGCTTAATCTATAGCTGCACATCATCAAGTTGGAGGAGAATTTCTGTATGTGCCTTATTCCTCTTGAGCAGAAATTTTTTTCTTCAAAATTTTGATAACACAGATTTTTTTTAATGTAATTTTACTACTAGCTATAATGCAACCTTTTTTCTTAATAAAAATCTTAATAAAAATATGTGAGAAGAGTGATAACTATACTAACTGCCACGACAAAGAGTAACTACTGTCAAAATTAGTTGACTGCTTGTGACACCATGAAGGCGTCATCCATGACGCCACTCCACTGCTGCAAAATTTCAAATTTATTTATGAGACCAGACAAGAAAGAAAACGCCACTGCAGTTGACTGCTATAAATTTTCAAATATATTCATGAGATCAGACAACAAAGAAATCCATCATCAAAGAGTTTCAGAGTTTACAGGTGGACCAAGCAGCAGTTCCCTCTCAAATCCCACATTAAAAGATTATCTCAAACGAGGACAGGTTTGTCCACATTTCTCTAAAACTTTAAAGCGAGAAGTACCTTCACTCTAGACCTTTACAGTGATAAGTACACATTTGTCTCAAACTTTAAAGTAGTGAGAAGTACATTTACTCCAGAATTTGTATAAAACTTTAGAGTGATAAGTATATATTTGTCTAAAACTTTAAAGTGATAAGTATAGATTTGTCTAAAGTTTTAAAGTGAAAAGTATATTTGTCTAGTGACAAGTACAACATATTTTTTTTAGAATTATAGTGTGACTAAGTATAATATATATATAGAATTATAGTGTGACTAGGTATAACATATTTGATTAGAATTTTGAAGTGTTTTAAAGTGATAAGTATATTTGTCTACTTAATTACAGATATAAAATATTTATTTATAATTTTATTAATTATTAGTAGTGTATTTTTATTTTTTATTGTTGGATATCACACTATCTATCATCTAATGGACAAGATAAAGAGGAGCATATCACTAACCGTTAGATACTACAATATCTACCATCTAACAAACATAAATAAGAGAGAACACCACCAATGATTAGTAGCATGCCAGATGAATATCATTTGTTGTGTTACTTAACATAGTGGGTACAAAAGTCATTTGACTTGGTATTCACGTGCCTCTAACCAACTTGCAAAACATTATTCATTTGACAAACTTTTTGCTTGAAACTTTGAAGTGATGTGACCTAAGGTAGATGGCAACCAAGAAATTTTCAAAGTTCCCCCTACTCTAACTACCCCAATTATTCCATGGTGTAGTGTTTACAAGAGTCATTTTACTTGGTACTCACACACCTCCAATTGACTTAGTGATCATTATCCACTTGATAGGTTTTATGCATAGAACCTTAAAGTGACATGTAGGGTTTAAGCGAAAACCATGACATTTTCAAAGTTTTGCTTGCCTTCCCTGTCACTTCAAGGTTTCATAAAATAGCTTGTCCAAATGATAAGGATGATAGACAAACATTAGAAACACACATGGACATTTCAATTAGTTAACTCAAACTTCTATGCATTTTGAGACAACTTTTTATATCTATACATATTTTAAGTCATAGTAAATCAATGTATTTTAATGTCCTTTGATCCTATCCTCAATTGTATGTATAACTATGTGTTCATTTTCATATATGAGTAGAGAGGACATTTAATATCTAATCGATCCAAATAAGTGTACACTAGAGAAATTATTGCAACTATGACCACAAGCCATAATGAACTCAAGTCATTATATATAGTCCTTATTATTTTATGGCCCAACACACTAAGTAGCTAACTAAAATATAAATGAATGCATACAATTAACATACATTAACACAATAAAGAGTTGAAAAACGAACTCAAATTGGATTTTTATTAATAAAGTAAATTTGTACAACTCAAATATGATTAACATGAAGCTTTACAATGACATAGAATAAACCAACTATCAACCCATTTCCCTATTTTCAAACTTATGGCGATTCATAAATAATTTGATTAAGAGAGTATGAATGGATTCATTCCTCATCTATCTACATTCTCTAATTTACATAATTATAAAAAATTTAGGAAAATGACGGAACAAATAAGAGGAAGACAAAAATCATTATGATTGGTAGTCTTTTATGTGTGACATTTTGTTAAGTTGTCCATTCATATTAGTGTGCATGTGTTTTGATTTGTTTTCTACATCAAAGTGCACATGCTAAGGTAGTACAACATGTAATAGTATGTTCAAACTTTGAAACTATGTGACCATGTTGCAACAACAAAATTGCATAACTAAAATATAATTTAGTGCTTTTATGGCACAACATCGACTTGCCACTTCGATTTGTGTTGAAGCTACCCACTATAGTGTGCATCCCTCATTAATGACTATGCAATTTTGCACCTCTGACACGAGAACTAAATCTATGTGTCCATATTTAGACAAATTCTTCAGTAAACGTCCATTTAGTGCATGTTGGACACTAAATGCCCAAATTTACATTTTGTGCCTTATACAACTCATTAACAACTAATACATGAAGAGAAATAAGCATTAATATTGTACACTAGACATATGTAGCAAATATATTAAGCAATAAACAATAACTCAATGAAAATCATCATATCCATCACCGTTATTATTTTATCTACCATAAAAAATAATAAACAATATTAGTGAACAATCACACACACTGTGCACCAAAATATAGTGGGAAACTAGAGTACATGACAAAACACCCACTTTGAAACAATCACAAAGCAATATGTCTTTATTTTTCATGATTAGAATGCAACAAGACATGTCCCTATCCCATGTCCTAGCTATTTGCTCAACACAACATGACCACAACTTTTTAGTAACAACCACAAATTTTACATGTCCACTTAATGTCTTCATATACAAATGTGCAAACCTTAACCCCTAACTATTTTTATTGAAAAGCTCATGAATGAGTTGGGTTTACAATTAATGTCTATTCCATAAAGACTAAGCCACAATTAATCATTGGACTAAAAGACTATAGAACACATGTCAAACCCACAATGCTTGGTTTTCCTCACACTACGTTTCTATGTCTAATATTTATCTCTATCCTTAAAAAAGTCTTTAAATTCTTGAGTTATTCGATCATTTTTGTACGAAATTTCACCCATACCTTAGTTTTCTTTGTCATGCAAACTCATAATTTATTGCTCTCTTTCATTCATTGACCTTTAGTGTCTTCATTTTTTCATTCAAACTTCAATATCCTTCCTCGTTATGTTCTCATTCTATCCTCTAGCATACCATCTCTAATTCCTATCCTCTATCTCCATCTCCTTATTTCCTTATGTTCTATTATTTTTCCTTATCTCTTCTACTTTCTAGTCCTCTTATATTTGATTTTCTACAGCTTTGGTTCTTTACTCTTCTCTAATTCAGTTGTGCTCAAGTCTTTATTCAACGTTTTTCTAATTTTAATCCCTTCTACATTTATCTACCTTTTTCATCCACTTTTTTTTTTATTATTTCACCATTATTTGGTTCTTCCTTTTAGTCTCATCTTGAATCAAATCGCAGGCATTGAGGTCTAAGGAGGATTGAATGTTGAGAGAAAAATAAGATTAACTTGCATATATGCCATGAAATTCACCAAGAAACTAGCTTTGTAAGTGTAAGGAGCATTGACAAAAACCATTAAAGGTAATACACAATGTGCAAAAAAAATACACCACAAAAATATGTTGTGTGTATGTGAGAGAGAGGATTATATTAAAATGAACCATTATATCCACTGAGACCAGTTGTAGGATCTCTTATTCTCTACAATGATTCTCTCATTATTGTCTTTTTATTTAGTTGAATTAAATTCTAAAATATTCAATCTCTTAACATGAATAATTGCAAACAATTATAAATATCTTTAATTTGAATTGTTAATTTATTTATTTGTGATTTGTAAACTACCATGGATATTCCACTAGATAGTTTGTCACAATAGATTTAATAAAATACTGAAATATTTACCGTGCCGGTTAATTTCCTTTAGATCTCAGATTTTTTAGTTATTGGTTTTTTGCTTAAAATTATGAAATAGATGAAATGAGAAAAATAGAGAACATAAATAAATACTCACACACCATCCACAAATAAACACAATATATGACCTAGGAAACCCAATATAGGAGAAAACCTAGCTAGAAGGTGAGGTCGCTCTGCTCTCTTTTCTTCAACTGCAAATACGAAGAAAGAGGCAGTCTTTGTGGAGTTGTCTTTGACACTGTGGCATGTATGGCTACTACAAAATATCTCTTCCTATGTTTTTCTCTCACAATACTACTTCTAGGTGCTCTGCTAAACTATTGAACAAAATACAATGCTAAAGAATGGAACCCCCTCTCCTCCTAGTGGCCCAATATTTAACATAGCCTGATAGCCATCTAGGGGTAGGGTTTTGACTTCCTCAACCCTTAATTGTGATAAGTTTTTGGATCTTCTAGAATGTTATATAAAATACACTACATGGCTAGCCCCACACATTTAAGTAATGGAGGATGACATGACATCCACTCACACCATGGTGATCAATACGGTAAGTCAACTTGCGGAAGGCATAACTTTCGCATACGAACTCCGATTGAAGTGATTCTTGCACCATTGGAAAGGTCTAGTCTGTATAATATAGACACTTTCTAAATACTAAGGTTTGGACCATAAAAAGTGTCATTTTATGCCTCAAAATGTATCTGAATGATTTCAAACGGTTTTTTGTACCCAAATTTCCAAATTGGGACGAGCTGCTAAAATGGATTTGCAAGTTGATTCCTCTAATGTTTTCACCAATAAATCATCGAGATAAATGAAAAATAATATAATGGTCCAATATGGATCATACCTCCCCATCTAGGGAGACTTTTGGTCCCCAAAATATTTACTGAATGACGTGAGGAAATTTCTCCTTTGCCTTCTACTTGAACTATCACTTTGCTTTGCCTGGAAGTTGTCCTTTCAACCCAATCTGCCAAAGGTCATCCTACCCCTATCTTGTAGTTCTGGACCGCTTTTGCAAAACTATGTCCTCTACCAAATCTACTTGAGCATATGGTGTTAAGTCCTCTGGAAGGCAGGACCTGATCCTCCTCCTGATCCAACATGGAAAGCTTGTAGATTTTAAGATTCTCCACATTCACTATTGAGTAAATATACATGTATGGGGGTAGACTAAGTCTGTAGACATTATCTCCCACCTTATCCAATATCTCGAAAGGCCCATACCGCAGATCCTTGATCTTCTTACCAAGACCTTGCAGTCTTTCCTTGTTCAATTGCAACCAAACTTTATCTCCCACTTTGAATGAATTCTTGTTTATGTGTTGATAATGCATGACCTTGTATTTTTACTGTGACTTTTTCAGCGCCTCATCATACTTGCAAATGGATTTGCCTAATCTTCTCAACAATTTTTTTTACTATCAATGCATCTCCTGTAAGGTTCTCTCTCACTCCTCCTTGTTGTCCATATATAAAATCCAAAGGTGAAGGTGGAAAATATCCAAAGCAAGTTTCAAAACGTGACTTACCAGTAGAAGTTTGGACTTCTCTATTATAAGAGTGTTGTTTGTAGACCATATTTTCATCCCAGGTCTTCGGATGCTTTTGATTGTAACCCCTCAAAAGTTGCATTGAATTTCCATTGACTATTTTTGTCTTCCCATCTGTATGTGGATGGAATGTTGTATATCTCTTCAACTTAGTGTCCATCTTCTCCCACAATGTAGTCCAAAATGCATAGAAAAATCTAGTATCCTTGCATGAGATGATGCTCCTTGGTATCCCAAAGTGTACCCAGAACTATTCAAAGAAAATGTTTGCTTCTTATTTTCCTTTGATGATCTTTTTAAAAGGAATGAGAATGCACATCTTCTTGAACCTGCCAACTACCACAAATAGATAGTCACGTCCCTTCTTGGTTGTTGGTAAACCTCCCAAAAAATCCATGGAAATGCTTTCCCAAGGTCAAGTAGTTACAGGTAAGGGATGTTATAAACCTTGCTTCCTATTATTGAGCTTGCTAGTACAACAAAGTATACATCCTCTAATATACCATTATGTGTCTTCTTTTATTCTGTGCCAGTACACATACCTCTGTAAATTGGCATATGTCTTCCCCACACCAAAATGTCCTACAACCTTGGAGGTGTGAGCCTCTCTGATAAGATGCATTTGTTCACCTATAGGGACACAAAGCTTGTCGAGCTTGTAGAGTAAACCATTTTGGAAATGATAGTCAGCCTTGTTGTCACCTTCTTCTATATGAGTTTGTCCCTATAGCTACTGAAACACCTCCTTGAAGTCCTCATATTTTGTTTATCCCTCTTTGTATGCATCATGGGTAAAAGGCTCCATGTGCATCAAAGTTCCCAAAGTCATAATCTTGGATGTGGGTGGCCTTGAAAGCATGTTTTCCAACTTTTTTGTGTTTCCCTTCTTATACTTTATGACTAGATGAAACTACTATAAAAACCCCATCGACTTATAATGCATGGTTTGTTGTAGCTTACTCTAGGATACAAATACTATAATGACTGGGGATTTGTGTGGATGATGGTCTCCTTTCCCATCAGAGACTGCTTCCACTTCTTGACATCTTGAACCACGACATATATTTCCTTGTCATAGGTAGGGTAGTTGAGAACTACCCCATGAAATATTTCAAAATGATAACATACATGCCTTCATCCTTGCATCAAAACTACTCACATGGCATATCCACTTGCATCTATCTCCACTTCAAAATGATTTTGCAAGTTTGGTAATGCAGGAACTGTGCTTTACTTATGTTTCTTTTCATCTCATCGAAGGCCTTATGTTGATTCTTCCTCCACTAGAAACTCTTACCACTTGGTGTTATAGTGTGGAGTGGTGCAGCTAACGCTGAAAATGAAGCTATAAAATTATGCAAGTATCGTGTCGCTCCAATAAAAATCATAATTTCAATGACATTTGTAGGAACTAGCCATTTCATGGTGGCATCCATATTTGTGGGTTTTATCTTGATCTCCCCTCCATTGATCACATACCCCAAAAACATCAAAGACTGTTGGGAAAACTCACATTTCTTGAGGTTAAGTTGGTCCTTCTTTAGAGTCTCTAACACCTCCATGAGATGTGAGATGTGCTCCTCCTAGATATCACTATAAACAAGTATATCATCCAAATATACTATAAAAAATGAATCTAGATATGGGCGTAATACATCATTCATCAATCTCATAAATGTAGTCGGTGCATTACATAAACCAAATGGGATAACCAACCATTCATACAAACCTTTCCTTGTCTTGAAGGCAGTTTTCTAGGTGTTTTCTTTCTTGACACATACCTAGTGGTATCCTAATTTGAGATCCAACTTGGTGAAATATTTTGTGTGTTGCAATTGAACTAACATATCATTAATCATGGGTAGAGGGTACCCACTTTTGACTGTAATATTGTTCAATGCTCTATAGTCGATACACATTCGCCAAGACCCATCCTTATTTGTTACAATTATGATAGGTGACCCACAAGGTGATGTGCTTGGTCGAATCATACCCCGCTCCAATAGTTTTTGTGATTGTTTCTTTACTTCATTTTCTTCCAAAATAGATTGTCTATACAACCCAATATTCAACGATGGGGATTCTAGAAATAACTATATTTCGTGCTCCACTTCCCTCTTAGGTTGTATTCCTTTAGACTCATGGAACACTCCTTTATATGCATGTAGAAATTCCTCCAACTGATGTTTCTGATAGTACACCCCTCCAGGGATGCCTTTACTCTTATCGACTCATCCATAGTCTAATTTTCTCTTAAGAAAAGTAAAACATATTTCTTACTAGAACCAATCAATTTCTTGGCTTGGTTGGCACTTACAAGTAATATCTTTGACTTGGCTTTATTCATGTTGATGATGTAGGACTTCCCATCCTTTATTATTCGGTATTGGTTGGCTCTGTGTGTGAACATTGCATACCTCATATACATGTAGGGGCTTCCAAACACCACCCCACATTACATCAAGGGGTACTATGTCCAATTCCACTTCATCAATAAAATCAACACTTACAACAAAATTAATCTCACACTATTTTGTTACCTTTATCTATGCATCCTTGTTTACTCAACCCAATGGATAGGGTCTAGGATGATCACGAACCTCCAATCCAATCTTCCTAAACATATCCAATGCTATGAGATTGGCCTATGAACCAGAGTCGAACAAAGAGGTTATCTTGGTCTTCTTGACCTAAATATTTATGTGGAAGAGCTTGGTAGAATTGGGACTTATTGAGGGTTTTGAATTCCTCCCACCTAGTTATTAGCGGATCACCCTCCATTCTAAGTGTTTTCGTATGGATTTCCCTCCAGGTTAAAGCATGGCCCTACAAATTTAGTCTAGCAAATGATATCTTTTGTTCTTCATATATATGGTGAATGTTGAAATAAACTTCTAGTTGTTGCAACCAATGATTCATTTTTAATGCATCGATCTTACCTTGGTATGGATTTATGTCCTCTTTTTCTTCCATATTGAATAAAGGTTGTGAAGGGTTTATGGTACTAGAACTTGGCTACTCTTTCTCGAGTTCTTTTCACAACTCCTTTTTTGGGTCTTCATTATCTCCTGATTTCCCTTCTGATCCGATCTCCATGTTAGAACCTCCAACCTCTCTGATTTTTCTAAACTTGCTTGCTAGAGTCACCATGAGGGGGGACATATTGTGAGATATGTCAACAACTTGCTCTTCCAGTCTCGCAAATTTCTCCTATGTTGGATCTTGAGGGTTGTTATGAACAGACTCATAAACCATGGATAGGGTTTTGTGACTTTCTTCTTATATCAATTACTAGGTCACTACACATCTTGTTGAACCTGTCAACTACCAAAAATATATAGTCATGTCCCTTCCTAGTTGTTGGTAAACCTCCCAAAAAATACATGGAAATGCTTTCCCAAGGTCCAATGGGTACAAGTAAGGGATGGTATAAAACTCGCTTCTTATTATTGGGCTTGTTGGTACAACAAAGTATACATCCTTTAATATACATTGCTACATATTCTTTCATTCTAGGCCAATACACATACCTCTGTAAATTGGAAACTGTCTTCCCCACAAGAAACTTTCCTTGCAACCTTGGAGGTGTGATCCTTTCTGATAAGATGCATTTGTTCACCTTTACGGAAATAGAGCTTGTTGAGCTTGTTGAGTAAACCATTATGGAAATGATAGTCATCCTTGTCATCACCTTCTTCTATATGAGTTTGTCCCTATAGCTACTGAATTACCTCCTTGAAGTCCTCATATTTTGTGTATACATCTATGTATGCATCATGGGTAAAAGGATCCATGTGCATCAGAGTTCCCAAAGATGTAATCTTGGATGTGGGTGGCCTTGAAAGCATGTCTGCCAAAATTTTTGTGTTTCCCTTCTTATACTTGATGATTAGATGAAATTGTTGTAAAAACCCCATCCACTTGTAATGCATTGTTTGTTGTAGCTTACTTTGGACTTGCAAATACTGTAGCGGTTGGTGATGGATTGGTGATTTGTGTGGATGATGGTCTCCTTACCCATCAGATAACACTTCCACTTCTTGACAGCTTGAACTAGGGCATAGAGTTCATTATCATAGGTAGGGTAGTTGAGAATTTCCCCATGAAATATTTCATAATGATAGCATACATGATAGCATGCATGCCTCCCTCCTTGCATCAAGATTGCTCCCATGGCATATACACTTGCATCTGTCTCCACTTCAAAAGGATTTTTCAAGTTTGGTAATGCAAGAACTAGTGCTTCACTGATCTTTCTTTTTAGCTCATCGAAATCCTTCTATCGATTCTTACCCCACTGGAAACTCTTACCACTCGTTGTTATGGCATGAAGTAATGTAGCTACCACTGAAAATGAATCTATGAACTTTTGAAAGTACCATGTTATCCCAATAAAACTCCCAACTTCAGTGACATTTGTAGGAACTAGCCATTACATGATGGCCTCCATCTTTGTGGGATCTATCTTGAGCTCCCTTCCACTGATCACAAACCCCAAATACACCAAATACTGCTAGGAAAACTCACATTTCTTGAGGTTAGCCATCAACTGGTGCTTCTTCAAAGTCTCTAACACCTGCATGAGATGTGAGATGTGCTCCTCCTAGGTAGCACTATAAAATAGTATATCATCCAAATAAACTATAATAAATGAATCTAGATATGGGAATAATACATCATTCATCAATCTCATAAATGTAGTTGGTGCATTACATAAACCAAATGGCATAACCAACCATTCATACAAACCTGACTTGTCTTGAAGAAAGTATTCCAGGTGTCTTCTTCCTTGACACGTACCTGGTGGTATCCTGATTTGAGATCCAACTTGGTGAAATATTTTGTCTGCTGCAACTAATCTAGTAGATTATCGATCCTGGAAAAATGGTACCAATTTTTTAGTGTAATATTATTCAATGCTCTGTAGTCAATACACATTTTCCAAGTCATGTCCTTCTTTGTTACAATTATGATAGGTGGCCAACAAGGTGTTGTGCTTAGTCAAATCACACCCCTCTACAACAATTGTTGCAACTATTTCTTCACTCAATTTTCTTCTAGAAGAGACTTTCTATATAGCCCTATATTTGGCAATGGGGAGTCTGAAAATAATTTTATTTCATGCTCCACTTCCCTCTTGATTCTTGGGTGGTATCCCTTTAGCCTCTTAGAACACTCCTCTATATGCTTGTAGAAACTCCTCCAATTGATGTTTCTGCCCTTAATTAGTACACCCCTCCAAGGATTCCTTTACTCTTATCAACTCATCTACAGTCTAATTTTCTCTTAAGAAAAGTAAAACATATTTATTACTAGAACTAATCAATTTATTGGCTTAGTTGGCACTTACCAATGAGATATTTGACTTGCCTTTATGTGCATTGATAATGTAGGATTTCCCATCCTTGATCAGTTAGTATTGGTTGGCTCTTCGCATGAAGATTTCATCCCTCATATACATGTAGGGGCTTCCAAACACTGCCCCACATATGTCAAGGGGTACTACATCCAATTCCACTTCATCAATAAAATCAATACTTACAACAAATTTAATCTTACATTGGTTTGTTACCTTTATCTTTGCATCCTTGTTTACCCAAGCCAATGGATAGGATCTAGAATGACTGCGAACCTCCAATCCAAGATTCTCGACCAGATCTGTTGCTATGAGATTATCCTGTGAACCGAAGTTGAACATCGCGTCTATCCTGGTATTCTTGACCCGAATATTTATGTGGAAGAGGTTGGCCATTTCCTTCTCTTCCTAGTGATGGAATCTACTCACATTCACCTCCTTCTGCACTGATGTGTATACAACATTCTCATCCACTTTGGAGCTTCTTTCTCCTTGATTGCTTGAATTTGTGGCTAAAAGATTATTTTTCTTTACTTCTTGCGGTTCTTTGAGTTCAACCATGGATGTAGTTTCCAACAATATTCCTAAGTGTGGCCATCAATATTGCAATGGTTGCAATGGTTGTTGGGATCCTTGCACTAATGTGAAATGGTTTTCATATTCTTATCCTCCCCCCCTTTCTACTTCTTCTTCCCCTCCTTGGAAGCTTCCAGGTGCTCTTGTTTCTTGGAACTTCTTGGCTTCCCTTTCTTGTGGCCTATGTTTTCCAGATACTATTCTCGTACACATGCCTCATCCACTGTCCTTGGCTTGAAAAACATCACTTTCTTTCATAGGTGGCTATGTAGACCCCCCTGATAGTTGATGAGTACATATGGGCTCTTGGGAGAGATACCTAGCATGATGTCCATCTTTCTGAACTCGATGGTGTACTCCTATACACTCTACCCTTTATTCTACCTGAAGTAGTGCCATCGGATCCATTGGTCCTATACATACCTGATAGGGTAGAATTGGGATTTGATGAGGGTTTTGAAGTCCTCCCACCTAGTTATGAGTGGATCACCCTCCAGCCTAAGTGTTTCCATATGACTTTCCCACCACGTTAAATCATGGGCCTCTAACTTCAATCTGGAAAATGATATATTTTATTCTTCATTTGTATGGTGAACACTGAAATAAAATTCTAGTTGTTGCAATCAATAATTAATTTTTAATGCATAAATCTCACCTTGGTATGACTTTATGTCCACTTTTTCTTCCATCTTGAATAAATACTATGAATGGTTTATGGTACTAGAACTCGAATACTCTTTCTCGGGTTCTTTCTGCAACTCCTTTTCTGAGTCTTCATTATCTCCTGATTTCCCTTCTGATCTGATCTCAGAGTTAGAACCTCCAACCTCTCTGATCGGTATGAAGTTTCTTGTTAGAGCTGACATGAGGAGGGGAGTATTGCAAGATATGTCGATGACTTTCTCTTCGATCCTCGCAAATATATCATTTGTTGGATCTCAAGGTTTGTAACATCCCAAGCCACCCACAGGCTGGGAAACACCACTACATTTCTTCTATGTTACCAAACTGTAACATACCCAGCCTCCCATTGGAAGGCATGCCACACTAAGAACGCATCTCTTGTCCGATTTGGAAACTCTGATAACACTTAATTAATAAAGAAGCATGAAATATATACATGCAATGATCAAGATTCATACCACAACATAAAAGACATGCATGATATACCATGCACAACATTAACTAGCAAGAATGCATATTATAGGTACAATCTCAGGTATAATAATTGATACACAGCAGAAATAAATGCACAAGAAAAGGAAATCATAACAAAGAGCACTTATATTTTATTAAAAAATACACCAACTGGCTGCAGACCAAGGATGTTCCACCCAACTGTAGACATTGTTGTTCCAAGTCTCAACAACAATGTCACCCCCGAGCCAGAGCTATGAATCCACAAGGAAGGTTCCAGAGTGTTACTTGGCTTCCAAAACCAGTCAGCATTCAAGCTCTCACAGGCATCTCCAACACTCACATCAATCCAAGTACCCAACTCTCTTCTACCCAACCTACACCACCCAAGAGAATAGACCTCCACCCTTCTCTTCCATGCAGTCCCTCAGGAAATACCTCTCCATTCAGGGCTCCAGTGCAACTGGTCCATAATCTCCATGTTGGAACTCTCAGGACTCACAGTTGTGATCAAATTTGGTCACAGTCCAATCATCTCATACATGCAGGCCTCAGATCATGGATGGACAACAATCTCTACATACAACAAAATTGTGGCTACTCTTCAGCAGTTCATCTTCCTTTCCCAAGTCAATACACCAAAGTGAGGAAAGATGAGTGAATGAGGGGATGTGCGGAGTGCAGACTCCACAAAAGAGGATTAACAATGAAAAAAATGGGTGAATGAATGTGTGAGGTGACCAACAACAACTCCAGAATGGGGAATGTGAATGAGAGTATTTTCCAACGGAAGAACGAACCAACCAACCCCTTCCACAGACCAGGGATGGGTTTTTGTAATTTGTGGGGATTAAAAACCTCTTGGTCTTCCCACAAGAGCTCACGCAACTAATTTCCCCCACATTACACACAAAATGGGTAATATAAAATAAATAAGCACTTAGCCCCTCATCCCCCTCTCTTGTGGAATCATAGCCCCCTATAACTCTAGTCATTTTCTGTCTAGAAGCCGACGATGTATTTATCATTAATAATGATCAAAACATTAAATTTGCAAATTCTAACCTTGTACAATATCTACTGCAAACAGATATTCAGAAAAGAATAGAAAAGATACAATGGCAAATACAAACATTACACAGAGATTCTTCACCTGGAAACCCAAAC
>CBVK0103805784.1:0-19076 GCA_900067695.1 Picea abies | reverse complement strand
CTTTGGTAGGATGTCTGCCTCAATAATTGGGCCTTCAAGCATTATGTTCTTTGAGATTAAAAAATGATCTAGGTGACTAGGAATGTGTTGAGTCCCTACTCGCTTGTTGGTCCAAGTGTAGGGGGCATTCCTTGTCTCTATATCTATTAAGTTAAGGATGTATATAAGGTGGATAAACTTATTGTTTTCCTGTTCCAGGCGTTTTAGATCCCCACTTTTTTCCTCTAGGGTGAGGATGATGTTGAAATCTCCTATTAGTATCCATCGTTCTTTCCCTTGTAGTGTGTTGATGTAGGCCATATTGTCTATGAAGTGAAATTTTTCTTAGTTGAGCTGAGGACCGCAAGAATTCGTTATGACTCCTTCTTTGCTAGACCCTATTACTCTATAATTATCCGTAAGTGTTCCCACTATTGAATAGGAGGGTTCCAGGATGATGGTGGATGGATTCCAGAGGATGGCTAGTCCCTCTGCTTCCCCTTTGGATTTAGTGTAGGTGAAGTTGCACTTCCTCTGACATCTTCTGAAAGTTTCTTCTGCTATACTACCTTCACTTTTGGTTTCCTAAAGTAGTAATATATCATGGTTTTTTTATTTAACATAGTTTTGAAGAATCCTTTGCTTGGATCTTCCATTGAGACCACTAATATTCCAAGTGATGATCTTCATCATAATTTATTGCAGGGAGGGTGGAAAAAGCCTTCCGAGAGGCGTTGTATTTTCTCTAAGTTAATCATGAAGTTTCCTACCTCTTTGATTAGTTGATGTGTCGTATTACGCCCCTGTCTCTTGCTTTCTTTCTAGTTTCACTTGGGATCTGGGTCAGGCTCCAGGTGTATGCCAAGTCGTGAGGTGGTTCCTGTTGTGGAGTCGATGAAGACTTTGTGGAATTTTCTAAGTTATTCCACCAGAATGGATTGTAGTTCTTTTCGGTTAAAGGCATCCTCTAGCTTATCTAGGTCAATGTATGCAATCTCCTTTTCATCTATCTGCATTATGATGGCATTGTCATCCTGGTATGGGATTGTTCCTGGTGTTGTGTAAGATTGGGGATTTTGGCCTGAGAGGTGTTCTAATACTAGCTCAAGGGTTTGCTTGTCCTTGCCGGTTCTTTTTCCTAGTGCCCTTGTTTTATGAGGGTTTTCCACCTCCTCCATGTCCAATAACTTATTGAGAATGTCAAAGGAGTTTTTGGTTGGGATTTGCTTGTTACATGTCTGCATTGCTTATTTCTTGTTACATGTCTGCATTGCTCATTTTGATGTGTGCTTCTTATGCCCTTGCACCTGTGTGAAACCATCTTGTTGTGTTTCCATTGTTGTTGGTCATGTTGGTGCATTGAGGAGGTAGTCCCTAAACACATTCCCATGTTCATGGCATTTCAATCATCTGAAGGGGATGTGCTCATATTCTATGGTCTGTGTCCATTCTTAATCATAATACTATAGTAATAGATCCTAGTAGGGATTTTGAGATGTTCATGTAAATGTAGATTTGAGCATAGGACGTGTATTTTCATTGCTTCGTGGCCTCTGAATATTTGACATATCTTCCTAGTGTGTTGCCTA
Organism: Picea abies; assembly: GCA_900067695.1. NCBI lineage: Eukaryota > Viridiplantae > Streptophyta > Pinopsida > Pinales > Pinaceae > Picea > Picea abies. The sequence continues at coordinate 17,508 of CBVK0103805784.1, read as the reverse complement.
TGCCCGTCAGAATTTCCTCTAGCAAAAACTCCTAGGGGAGGGAATATAGGTGTATCCAAACTGGGGCATAGGGAAAGTCTTCATTCTCCAGGCAGAAGCGATCTGTCCATAACCACGGATATAGCCCCGCTGATTTGTAGAAGTATGGATCATTTTCAAAAACCATGTCCTTGTCCTCCAAGCTACAGAATATGATTGTGAAGAAGCCTCTTGAGCTTATTTGCAGTTCATGGTCCCCTTTTGGGTTCCACCAGTGCTTGATCCATTTTATGAGATCCTTCTCGGATGGCTAGATCCCTAAAAAATTTCCTATCAAAGCATGATCTTTCATAAACTGTGTATGTTCTCTTACCCTTGTGGATTTTATTACATATTTCAGAGCTATTGATGCTTGTGGTATGCATTTACTTGGTACCCAGTTCCGAGATGCCTTTGGATGCGACAACTCAACTTCCATATCCATACTTTTCCCATTTCTTTGTTCTTCTTGCAGCAGGTACTCTCTGAGGTGTAGCGACGGTTCAAAGGAGGCTCGCATGGCTCTGACACCATCCATCTCATTTATAGTAGTGTTCCTATATGAAGGGTTTTTCACCCCTTCGTATGAGGTCATGTTGCGAGGGCAGGACCAACCAGGATTGCGTGTACAATATTGTGTTGTTTAGTGCAGAGGAGGGCCTGAGACCATAGTAGGCAGTGCATACAATTTTCAGAAACCCTAAACTGTGGAAACCCTCATCTATATGATCACATTATCTTCAACTTTCATGGTACTTACTTCATCTAACCTAGAAGTTTTATTGTTGGATTATATAGTCTTATCTTGTTGCTAAACTATATAATTAATTAGAGATATTTATCTGTATTTCCATACATGTGTGATTTCATCCGGGTTTTTTTTTTTTAATTTATATTGGTTTGACTTATATTCTTTTAATAAAAATGATCTATCATTGTTCATTTTGATGTTTGTGTTTATATACATTTTTAAATGTATCTAAAAATGCAATATTTTTATATTTTCTTATGTTAAAAAGAAACTCACAGGGGTTATTTACAAGAATGTAGTTGGTATTAATAATATTTTGAAAACACGATATAGTCAATAAATTTTTTTTTATTAAGGGAACAATAGACTTTGCTCGATTACTTCTGAAAACAAAATAAGGGGAATGTTAATGGAATGAAAGAAAACAATGTATTACATAATAATTAGACTTTCAAATTATACCTTATAAATATTAGAGATTTCAGAAACATAGTAAGTCAAGGATTAAATCAAATATCAAGTAACATATGTAATAGTGTTTGGCATTGTCTAATTTTTATATATTTTCAATCATCAACACAAAACCCCATCATATAGGAGACCTTTTAAAATTTCATAGATCCTTTCAGAATAAAGAATTATGTAACTCAATGTTTCTCTGCTATCTGCGAACATCCATAGCCCCAACGAAGTCACCCTGATACCACAGGCCTTGCTTCACTACCAACGAACATCCATATCCCTAGTGAATATATTTGCATTCCCTTTCTTTAAACTCAAACTTTGATATATATATATATATATATATATAGAGAGAGAGAGAGAGAGAGAGAGAGAGAGAGAGAGAGAGAGAGAGTCTTGAATCCATAAATGATGGTATATGTTTAAATAGCTACTAATATTTGATCATGGGTACATATAATAGTCTAAAATGATTAGGATGTTGAAGTTAGACTTAATAACAATATAAACTAGTCTTGATTGTTTACTAGTTGGGACTTGATATTTGCTAAAAGTCTTGATCTGAAAGTCAAAGAAAAAATCTAAATAAAAATGAAGGATTAGAATGAAATAATAATAATCATGTATACATCCTTTCTATTTCCGATTCAAATTGACAATAATATTGAAGCTAAAGTCTTTAAGCAAAGTATATATAAACTGAATTTTAGCAAAAAATAATAGTTTGACTATATGGAATTTTCAAAATTAAATTAATTTCAACTAAATTAGTATTGTATACACGTATAATGTATTTTTGTATGTATAGTGATATTAAATAATTTCAAAAGATCAATGTATAGAACTTCAATTTTTATTTTTTTTTTATATTTATTTATTGATTTTCTTTCTTTATATATTATGTTTTATTTTCAAATTATTTATATTATTTATTTTTAATATGTACTGAAAAGAAAGACACAAATTTTGAATTGGTATTTATAATGAAACACACGTGAATTTCTCATTATACTAAGAAATTCTTCAGAAATTGCCCATTAATAGGATAACCTAGACTTTCACCTTGCAGGGTTTTTAAACAAAAGGTGTTTTGTCCTTCAACTACATCTATGATAAAAGGGCCCAACCATAAATTATCAAATTTATCGTTCTTTCCTGGTCCTTCTCTTCGTCTGTCCCATTTTAATACGAAGTTGTCACGTAAAAATGTGCAATCTTTTTCTTTTTTATCAACCAATTGTTTCATTCTTTCTTGGTAGGATTTTTGTTTCTCATCTATTTGATTACAAGTTTCTTGCACTTGAATAAGTTGGTTAATTATTCTTTTCATATCATTAAGCTCTTCACTGATATCTTGAAGAATCTTCATTACTAGAGTCCCAAGATGTACAGGGAGGACAACATCAAGTCTGTAAACTAGTTGAAATGGAGAAGTCCCAGTAGATCTCTATGTATTGATCCATTCTTCCCATAGGGAATATTTAAGTTGGTAATCCCAATTTCTTTTCTTTGTTCCTAGTATTTTCTTAATAATTTTGATCAAGTTTTTATTAGTAGCCTCTGCAAGACCATTTCCTTGAGGATGGTATGCAGTTGAATGCCCTAAATGCATGTGCTTATCCATGCAGAAATCAATTAAAGCAGATGATGAAAAGGACTTTGCATTATTGGTAATAATCTTTTTGGGACAACCAAACCTTGAAAAGATATACTCTTCCAAGAATTTAATCACTACCTTGTCAGTTTCTTGTCTCACATGAATAACCTCTACCCATTTAGTGAAATAATCAGTGGTGGTTAGGATCCTATGAGGTTGGCTAGTTGATGGTGGGTGAATTTCACCAATACAATCAAGCTCCCATTGTTGAAATGGAGCTTCAAATCTAATATGTTTAAGGGGTATAGGTGCTAATTTATGTTTTCCAACAAACAACTAGCACTCTAAGCATGCCTGAAATTTGATCTATACCTAAAGCTTTATAATTTGACTCTACCAACAATTTTGTTAATCCTTGACCTTTGATTAATTTGTTTGGCTTCACCTCTAAATCACATTCTTGGATCTTGGTGATCCATTTCCCTCTTCTCCCTTCACTATCATGTTGAGTTAATATATCTTTACAGTTGAGCGTGGAATAAAAGCAATAATTTTTTAGTGTAAAATATAGATTCGGAAAAATTTCATACATTTAACCAAAGAGGAAGCTTGTTTTTCCATAATATTATATTTTAACTCGGTATCCCTCATAGCTCTGCTAAAGAATGTTATGGGTTGTTCAAAACCATCTTGATTGTTTTGTAATAAAACAATTGTTATAGTATGTTATGAAGAGAAAGGGAAAACAATAAAATCTTTGGTATAATCAAGACTTACTAGCACTAGAGCTTCAATTAAAACCTTCTTGATTCGGTGAAAAAAAGACTTATCCATTTCTTTCCATTTCACATCATGGACCCTTTCTCATTATAATTGTTATTTATTTCATGATATCTGAAAAATTGCGAATGGAACGTCTTAGAAAGTTATTTTTCCCAAAAAAAAGATTAAACTTCTTACTTATGTCTTAGGAATGAAATAGTCCGTATGGGTTATACTCGCTATGGATCTATCTTGATACCATCTTGTGTATAATATGTTTAAGAAGTTTACCCTCAGACATGGAAAAATAAGATTTCTTCAAGTTTAAAGTTATACCATATCTTCTACACTTGAGAAAACAATGTCTTGGATGATCTTGGTGAAATTAAAATGACTTGGAAAACATTGTCATATCATCCAAGTATATTACAATAAATTCATCCTTTTCATCCGCAAAGGCAATGTTCATTTCTCTTTGAAAAGTGGTTGTGACATTCATCAATCCAAAGGGCACTTTATCACACATGAAAGTACCCTATGGAGTGATGTGGGAGTGATGAAGGTTGTCTTTTTTATGTCATCTTTATGGACAACAATTTGGTTATATCCAGAGAAACCTTACATCATAAAATTTTATGTGCACCAACTATCCTTTGTAATATGTGATCCATCTTTGGTAAAGGGTAATTATCTTTCAACAAAACTTGATTCAAGTTTATAAAATCCACACAAAGGTGAATTTCTCCACTCTTCTTCCGAAAAGGTACTAGATTGGCAACCCATTCAAAATACCTTAATGGGACAATAATATTGGCACCTAGAAACTTTTTAACTTCCTTTTCAATTATAAATAGAAGTAAAGGATTAACCTATACGATTTTCTATCTAAAAGGATTTACTCCCTCCTTTAACAATATCTTATGTTGAATAATGGAAGTATAATAAGTTTTAAAATATTCATAGCTTCAGGAAAAAACATCAATAAAATATTTACAAATATTAACATGCATTTTCTTTTTCTCTAAAGATAATACCTTAGATAATTTTATAACCTTTGGTTTCTCTATTGTGCCAAGATTTACACCTTCCACTTCTTCAATCGAAGGATTTAAAATAGGCTTCAAAGTTGCATCCTTTTGGTCAAATAACTTTTCCAAGGGAATAAGACCCCGAGAAATATAGTTGTTTTTAAGTTTCAAAATTTTATGGTTAGCAATTTGATTAGCAACTTTATCAGGTGTATTTTGTTCTTCACTATCATCTTCTTCATCTTCATCAATGTTACTGGTAGAAAATTCTCCAACCATTTCTATAAACCTTTTGATTTGTTGGTTGTCCTTAAAAATCTGTGAATGTTTAACGTTATCGGGAATAGATGGTCTATACATGATCTCTATTTCATATTTCAAATGAGAAATACTAGGTGGTCTGAATGTTGCTACAACTATAGCTAAAGAATATGCAATTTCATTTCTTTCTCTAGGAACAATTGTAAAGTTTGCAGCCAATAGAAAACTATCTTCAATATCCCAAACCTAATTTCTATATTTCCTCAAATGTGGACGTTTGGTTTGGTACTTAGCTTTAACTTGATTTCTAACAAGTTCAAAATCTCCAAAAACTAACAAACTCATGATCTTCATTTTCTTGGCCTTTTTAAGCCCAAGAACTAGAGCTTTGTATTTGACCACATTATTTATTATTTCATTTAACTTGTAAGATAAATAGACTCTCCAGTAGGAGATATAAATAAGATACTAGCTCTTAAACCTTTCTTTGAAGAAGAACCATCAAAAAAAATCTTCCATATGCCATATGAATCAGGTTGATTTTTATTTACAACCTCACATACTATGCTTTCCTGGTTATCATTTTCTGAAATTGATAAAACAAAATTACCAAGCTTAATATGCCATATGAATCAGGTTGATTTTTATTTACAACCTCACATACTATGCTTTCCTGGTTATCATTTTCTGAAATTGATAAAACAAAATTACCAAGCTTATCATTTTCTGCATATACCATATTATTTTGTGAATTGTAAACATCACTTATTGTATAGACAAAATGAGCTTCTCTATATAGTTTGTGAGTCTGTCCTCCAAATACAAGTATAGTAATGTAGGATAAATCAAGATGAAAAGTCCCTCCTAACTTTGCGCCCCATGACATTGACAAAAGCATTCCAAAACCAACAGGAACATCAACAAATGCAACATCCATCATAATACTTTTACTTGGGACTTGTGCTAAATTAACCACAAGGTCTTTAATTAACCCAGTGCATTGAACTTTCTTCGAATCAAAAGTATATAAATCTCGACAAGGCTTTGTCACAAACAAACTCATTTTTTCCATAATATCCTTAGGCATCAAATTATGGGAAGCTCTTGAATCCAACATACAATTATGTAGTTCTTGAATCCAACATACAATTATGTAGTAATTGATCATGAATTGCTAAGGTAACATAAAATGGAGCTATAATAATCTCTTCTTTTTCCAAATAAGGACCAACATATACCTTTAGTGCATCTTCTTGGATATTAATAGAATCTGTATTTGATATTGATACAATAGAGGTACCAATAAATTTACTTACTTCTTCTTTAAAAGAGGGTATCTTAATAATTTCATTCAATGGGACGTGAATCCAAACTTTATTTAGCTCATTGGTTAGATTAAAAGAACTCATGTTCCGAACAAGAGTTTCTTACTTATTTGCTCCATAGTAGATTTGTCTTGATCTTCTTTTTTATTGCTTTGTGCCTTTTTCACCACCTTTGCATTAGTCTTATGAGTTGGAATGGTTCTCGGCCTCAATTCATAATTGTGTTGCAACTCTACTAAGACTGTATCAACAAAAGATCTATATTGATAAGCCTGTATACTCTCCATCTCTTATTTAGTCATGTTAATATTTTGATTAAAATAAATCATTGAATCTTGATAATCTTTTTCAGTTAAGTGTGCATATGATTCTTTATCCTCTAACCAATTTAATTTAGGCACATCACCTGATTCATTGAGCATTTCTTGTTCATTTATCTCATTTTCATATTCATAGTCCTCCACTACATTGTTGTTATTCCTCAAAGGGGGGTTGAGGGGGGAGATTATTCAACCCTTTTATCTCTATTTAACAATTGAGAATTAAATTGTCTTCTAAAAGGTATTGGATTTCTTGGTCAAAAAGTTGCATTCCTCTATATTCTAGTATTATGAAATAAACTCCTTTGTACATTATTTTGATTGGTTGAAGAAACAACCTTGTTTGCAACTTCAAGGTTCACCATCTTATTAGCTAAAGATTTGATTATCTTAGCAATTTCATCAATTTTTTGATCCCGAATACTACTTGAAGATGAAGATTTAGTTGAATTGTCCTCTGAATTCTTCTTCTTTTCTAAATTTTCTATTTTGTATTTATTTTTCCTAACAGCTATCAGATTTCCTTCTAGATCCACTGCATCAGTTCGCATAATAGCTAATGTAGATTATCTTCTTTCCCTTAATAATAGAGAAAATTTAGAATCAAATGTTGAAGAATAAGTTACTTTAGCCATATCAGTCGAAGGTATAATATCATCAAGTATCATATGATAAAGCTTGTTAAACCTTTTATTGAAATCTGCAACTAATTCATTATTCCTCCTTTTTGAGAGCTGCAAATTATGTTAGAAAATATTGATGATCGTGTTCACCCCCATTGATCTCACCCCATAGATCTAAAAAGGTGGTTTCAAGAGCATCTCAACTATCAATAGTGTTGGATGTTAGGTTCTGAAACCATTTTTGGGCATCACCTTCAAGGTTTTGCACAAATAATCCCATAGATCTAAAAAGGTGGTTTCAAGAGCATCTCAACTATCAATAGTGTTGGATGTTAGGTTCTGAAACCATTTTTGGGCATCACCTTCAAGGTTTTGCACAAATAATCTCATATAAATGTCCTCTTCTGCAACAACAAGATTATTAGTACAATCCTGAAATGTTTCAATGTGATCCTCGACTATAATCAAATTTTTTCCATTATATTTTGGAAACACTTTTAAATATTTATCAGGAAAATTATGTAAATTACCTGGAAGAACTAGGGGTTGATAACGAGCATTAATCTACTGATTAACTCAAAGAGGCATATTTTATTTTGGTGAAGACTTAGGGTTCTTTGAATTTTTAGGTGAATGCTTAGGTGACACGGGACTAAGAATAACATAAACTTTACCAACATGTGTCCAACTAAATACTGCGTTGGAAATATCCACTAATGGAATATCTCTTGATAAAGGAGACCTGATAGGTATCGAAGGAGAGGTTTTATATTCAAATTGATTTTCAATATATTCAACTTCAGGGATAATAATATTTTCAGCAACATGTGTTCCTGAAGATGATGATCCTACCTTCCTACATCTATTAGCTTGATAGATTAATTTGTCAGGATCAAATAAGGCAGGAGTATAAAGAGTTCTTAGATTATAACGGGTATTCCTGGAGTTATGCTCCAACTTTACTTGATAGATAGGTGAAAATATAAAAAGAAAAATTTTCTTTTAAATTCTAACGCTGATTGTTTTACTTTGTTCACCTTCAAAGCAAAATATTTCAATGTCATTTCCTTGAAAATAAATAAAGACTATATAAAATATAAAACTTGTCCTGAAATCTCTATAGATAAAATTTCACTCAAAGTTAGAGAAAATAAATAGTTATTGGAGTCATCAATCTTTATTCTATTGAGCTTGTGAATTTTGTTGTGCCAAAACGTCTTGTTGCGCTAGAACTTTCCAAGATCTTTTAAGCTCTTCTCGATTTCTAGGTTTTTGTAATGTCAACTTGTACAATTGATTTAGCAAGCTCCTTTGATCATCCAAACCAAATAAACATGAGGTTGCATGGGATTTGACTGAGTCATGTATCAATTCAACAATACTTTAAGTATCAATCTATAAGAAAATATTAGAATAGCCTAAATTTCATCTCTGACAACAACACCAAATTATATGTTGTTCTTTAGGTTCTTCCTAGCAAGGAACAATGCCAAGGTACCTTATGGAGGCACTTTAGGCTTTCTTGGAAGAATCCAAAAGTCAAAGGGGATAATCCTCTTCATTTAAATTAAAATTTATAAAAGAATACAATATCTTCAAATTCATACAATAACCCATTCTAATTAAAATGACAACATAAAACCAATGATTTTGAAATAAGAAAACTTTATCTAATTCATATAGGATTAAATTGAATTAAAACTAATCAACAATTCCAATCATATCATGTATGATAAAATTTGAATCGTATTACTTAAATTTCAAAAAAAACATATTCGTTGAGAATAAAGTAATTACATGAAAGATGAAATAACACAAGGAGCAATTACAATAATCATTTCACTGGAATGTAATAGAATACTTTATGTATTGAGATGCTCTGAAAACTATTCACTTGAAACTTCTTTCTGAAAGATAATAACATCAAACTAATAATGTATGTTAGGCCATGATATTACCAATTAAATATATCGTGTATAAGTATCAAAAGACAAGAGCATGTCATTAACTTATGAAGCTTAATCTTTATGTAATCACTAACTTGAAATAAAAATTAAAAAACAAAATAAATCTAAACACAGTAAACATAAACTCAATAAAAATTTGAAAAATAAAATAAATCTAAATAAAGTAAACATAAACTCAATGAAAATAAATCTCATAGAAATATCCAACTCAATATGTATAATATGTATATCAAAAGACACAAATAGTAGACTTTGATGCAAATTAGTGATGGTACTTAATAATTTGAAATCAACTAAAAGCTTATCAAAAATCAACTTTTCTCTAATAGGGACAACAACATCTTTAAAGTAAATTGTTTAGTAATATTTATCTATTTGAGTAAAGAATAATTTTATACACTAAGATAAAAAAATCTATCTATTCATGGGAAGGTAATCCCAATTAGATGTCTATGAGCAAATTGCCCAATTGTATTGCATGTATTTTGAGATGCCATAATCAGACTTGTTAAAAAAATCCATCTATTAGATGTCCATGGGGGAGGTAATCCCAATTAGATGTCTATGAGCAAATTGCCCAACTGTATTGCATGTATTTTGAGATGCCATAATCAGACTTGTTTTTTAATGTATTGCACTTGTTAAAATGATAACAAAAGTTCTAACTTTGACACGCATAGTTATCAACTCAACTTGAGTTATACCATTTAGCAACTCGATCACTTCATATGCCACTTGAGCTTTGTCTCCTAAATTTTTCCAAGCCTTGGTAATTTTGATTTGTACTGAGCAAGCTAGAATCTCAGTTTATTGAACCACATCAAAATGTCCTTTAAGTTTTTCTATCATTAATATGATTTGATCCCAATTCATATTTTTTTCTATGATTAAGTATTTATTTTTAGAAATTATTTTTTCAACATCTTTCTAAACCTTCATTAACTCTTCAATTTTTTTGATTGCCTTCAGCAATGATTTTATACCTATCAACTAGATTTTGATGGCATTCATCAATTATTAAATTTATTTTTTCTAGTCGTTCTTTTAACTTTGCAACTGTCGCATTCTTCCATTGAATATTAGTCTCAACTACTCTTAACTCTTTTTGAGTTGTAGATAATTGACTTTTCAAGCTAGTTATTTGCTCTGCTTCTTTGATAATTTCAACTTTAGGAATAGTTGCTTTAAGGCCAAGTTGGTTGATAGAGTTGCTTACTTTTCCTCATTTATTCTATCAATTATATACCTTAAGTTAATATTATGTTGTATTAACTTTGCTACCTACTCATTTAACTGCTCTTTTTCTTTTTGTGCTTCAATTAACTATTTAGTCTGAACATTCTCTGATGTTGGTTGTTTTAATTTACATGTTAAGACTTGGATTTCCTTATCCTTATCTTTGACTAAAGACTCAACCCCAATTTTATCATTAGGGTATTCTCCAAGAGCAATAGTCCTTAGTTCTAAATCATGAATATTTACAAGCCTAGCCCTATTTACAACCCTTTCTTGTTTTAGCTAATTCTCCAATTCACCCATGTTGTCAATTTCTTAACATTTTTTGTTGGTTGCATTAAATATTTGGATACGATTTTCTGTATTTTCTTGTGCCATTTAATTTTATCTCCCATTAGCATCTTATCTAGATCAAACTTCACTTGAGCAGTCTCATATTCATGAGACTTAATTTTTCCTTCAGCCTTGTTGACTTTTGGCTGCAAAATAGCGATGTCAAGTGTTCCTTTATCATAATTTAGTGAGGTTAAGAACTTGGGAGGTGTTGATCCTTCTTGACCTATCTGAGAAGACAATATTTCTTTAGATTGTTTGGATTGGTTATTATTCAACACCATTTCAGTAAACGCATCAATTCTTTATTCAGATACTAAAACTTCTTTAGAATTTCCACTTCTTGTGCTAGCTTACTCATAAATCTTTGAGTGGGTTAGCTAGTTGCTAGATTTCAAGTGATTGAAATAATGGAGTTTTTATGAATCGATCCACTTACATATTTACTCTTCTCTTTATGTTTTTAGCATCTTGTCTCTCCAATTCTTCCCCTAATTCAAAGCTTGAATCTAGTCTCATCCTTTTTGGTAATGGATCTATCTCATATTCTTCCATTGGGTCTTAAACCTCAATGATTTTTCTAGGTAACTCTGATTTTTTTGGAGTCTTCATGAGATAGTCCATTTTCTTTGCTATCATTCCATTGCCTAGAATGATTACCATTAATGCATTTGAAATCACTACTTCACTTATTGCATGTGCCGGTTAATCATATTCAATTGAGATAACCTGAGTTGACCCTTATTTTGGTTGGTTGATTCCTTTTTAATGTTTTTCTTTATATTTTTCAAAACATTATGTGCCTATAAGACATCTTGCACTTCTGCTCAAATATCTTTTTTTGCAAGTCTCTCTACCTTTGCATTTTCATAATGAAGGTATGGAGCAAAACTAATAGCAATTCTCAGGTTAGAAAAGAAATGATGTAGATAATAATGCCATGTTTTTCCTTCCATAAAATTAAAGTATTCCATCACTTTCTAAACCACAGTTAGTGCAGATTTTTTTTTTACTATGAAAGATAAAAAATTTGTAGGGAAAGAGAAAGTAACCTTTTGATTTACTGAAGCAAAATGAATAAAGTTTGATTTTAAACTCTGTCTAATATACTCAAGAGCAAAAATCCTGGGAGTAAAAAATACTGGAGGCATATAAGGTTTGAGTTCTGGACCATAAATTTGATAACGGTACATTATTCATATAAGTACCAATCCCCTACTTTAGAATCTGGGTTCAACTAGATAATTTGTTTGCACTCAAAAAATAATCTTGGAGGATTTCATTATGCACTATTGCATAAACAATGTGGATGAAATGATCCACAAATATTTTAAAACCATTATGTTTCCCTTGATCTTACACAATTTACGTCCATTCTATCACCAAAAAAGTCTACCTTGTTGATCAACCTTATTTAACACTAAATTCTCAAAATGAACAAATTGGAAATAAATCATAAGATAAATTAAACCAAATTGATACCTAAAGCATTTCAAGGATTGAAATTGAACAAACTGCTCATGGATAACATCAAACAAGTACTTCGCATAATTAAATATTTATGATTGTGTGATTTAAAAAAAAAAAAACTAGCATTGAGTGATCCACAATACTGTCATTATCATATCCCATTATTAAACAAGACATGGCAACGATTTATTTAGATACAACTGGAAAGATTCTTGCTAATAAAGGCATGGTTAATTAAGGCATTTTGGAATTCTCAAGTAATATTTTGACAATAAAGACTACGTCTACTCGTGTATCAAGGAATTAAATTGTGAACTTAAAATCTCTTCATCAAGAAATGTTTGGTTATTAGGTAGTAGAAACATCTCAAATATAACATCTGCATCACAAGGAATTAAATTGTGAACTTAAAATCTCTTCATCAAGAAATGTTTAGTTATTAGATAGTAGAAACATCTCAAATATAACATTTGCAATTATAGGAAAAATCACTCTAGTTCCATAATGGGATTTCATGACTATTCTTTGGTTATGGTCATAAAGAATTGAGTACATCAAAATGAATTTAGGGAAATGGTAAGTCGTTGGGACAATTGTCTATGCAAGTCCACATTCCCACGTTGGTAGAGTATTTAAGGCATCTTTGAACCATTGGTAAGCCGATTGGTAAATTTCACAAACATTTTTAACAATGAGCTTAGGCTAAAAAAATGTCGCCATCTCTATTAATTAAGTAGTCAAAATCATAATTTTGGGCACTAGGTAATATAGGATTCACTGGATTTCATCTAGAGCCCATGGTTTTTTTCAATTTGAGTTCATAGCTTTCCTAATACTTACAAAGTAACATGCTGAAAAATACTATGAAGGAAAGGAAATAAAACTCTTAGTACCCATTTTTCCTAAAGACTAAGGAAAGGAAATAAAACTCTTAGTACCCATTTTTCCTAAATTTGAATTGTTGACTTCTGGTCTGGTTTCTCGTGAACTTGAACTGTGGCCCAATGGATTTTACAAATTTCAGTTTTTTTTGTCTATGTAATAGTGTTTGAAATGGCCACCATTTTTCAAAATTTGCATGGGTTATGTATTAACACTCCTTGTCAATTCCTTATTTTCTTTCAAATGGGTGGGTGTATGTATCATTAAATATATCCTACAACATTAACTATTAAGTTATTAAATGCAAATTCGTGAAGCAATTTGCGAAGGCTATGCTGTCGGTTTTGAAACTATGCCTTTGCCCTTTGCAATTAACAAGAAGCTGCCACATGTATTCGTGTGGTCTCCGGTTTGCAAAGGAAAAAGCCAAATGCTAAACACCTATATATTTGAACTTTGCAATAAATCCAATCTGTTGATCTCTATTCATTGCGAGCCGTCAGATCTAGCGCACAATCACTTTAATTAAAACCGTTAAATTGTGAATTTGAATCCAGGCACAATTAATTTGAAAGCTATTTAACCCCTGTCTATTTGTGATTGGTTAAAAGAAATCCCCAAACTCAATTTGGCCCTCTTTTTATCTCATTTATTCAAAACTCTTAGCACAATTAATTTGAAAGCTATTTAACCCCTGTCTATTTGTGATTGGTTAAAAGAAATCCCCAAACTCAATTTGGCCTCTTTTTATCTCATTTATTCAAAACTCTTATCGAAAACAAAATTTTGAACAAAAGAAAAAAGAAAAAAGAAAAATGAAAATATGAATATTTTCACTAAAGATTAATCAATAATCAATAAAAATAATCAAAGTTACAACATCAACTACAAGGTGAGGTGTATGTCTTCTCTTTTCTTCTAGTTATGAAATTCAAGTATAAAGAAAGTGCATTCAATATGGAGTTCTCATGGACATTGTGGTGTGAATGGTTGCTATATGATCTTGTACTTCCTTTCTTATGATTAAATATCCCACTCCTAGATGCTTTGCTCTATTGTGGAACAATAAACAAAACAATAAGAATGGAACCCCTTCATATTCTAGCAACCCAATATTTAATATGACCTGATAAACATTTATGGTTAGGGTTAGGATTTTTGCATGCATAAAATCCTAACTAGGGTTAGGGTTTCAACCCTCTAAAATCTTTTTGAATGTCCATATGTGACTAACTCTACATGTGCAAGTAATGTGAGCCAACATGACATTCACTCAATATCATGGTGGTCAACAAGATAGATTAACTTGTGGGAGGCATGACCTCCACATGCGAACTCTAGTTGAGGTGATCTTCACGTTAAAAAGCTCTTGAAGTATAGAACAACATCAAGAGGCTAAACTTTGTTTATAATGTTTTGACCGTGGTCATTTAAGGCCTCAAATAGGCTTTGGAAGTTTCTAGACCCCAAATCACCAATGTGGGACCTACCCCTAAAATGGGCCCTATAAGCCACTAACTCTATTTTTTCCACCTAGAAAATTGTACCAAAATAGATGATAAATGATATAAAAATCCATTTCATATCAATAACATAACCCCTTTTTCCTCATATGAGGTTGAACAATAACCCACAAGAACCTTCTTTTTCCCTTCTTCCAAAAACCTTACTTCAACTACATGGCTTACACTTGGCACCACATTTACCATACCCTAATCTATGTCAGTTGAAAACAAGGTTTCAGTTAAAGGCTTTGTCCTTCTCCAGATATTGACTAACTCTTTATGTGAGCTAAACACTGAAATGAGACTCATAGTGTCATCATCACCATATTATATCAACTCAAAGTCTTCCTCCATGTCGCTAAGGAGTACTAGATATCCTTAAGTTTGATCACATGAGACATAGGCCTACGGTAACCTTAGAACTAATTACATTATGACCAAGGCCTTGCCCTAGTTGGAAGAACTTTTGGTTAATTCTTACACAATTATAGTTTACATTCATGATGTTATCACCTATGATAATAAATGCATAAGCTTCCTTTTTTTAATATAGCATCGGATTACCTTTTTGGTCTCTAGATCATATCCCGATCAATGTTACAATGGTTTATCTAATAGTTGTAGACATAAATCTAGGTTCACCTAGAATGTAAACATTGGGGACTTTCATCTTAAATGTGAACAAGAAATGTTAGACATTCACCTATATGAAGAAGAAATGTTAGAAATTCACCTATACGAAGAAGAAGATAACATCACAAGACTTTACAATGAAGTCATGCTTAGGGGCACCCTTATAAGAGGACCTAAATGATGCATTGGATGTGATCCTTCAAGATAACTAGAAGTCATTAGAAAATATGTAGGATTGCCATAATTTTTTTAACAAGGTTGTCGCTGATAAAGATGAATAATTTCTCATGTCAAGAATTATAGTCAAAGCTTGATCTCACAAATCAAGAAGCTAAAAAACAAAAAGAAGATGCAATAGGAAAAACTAGAACATATTATCAACAAAGACTCTTTGATTGACAATGACACAATGATAGATCCAGTTGAATTGGGGATATATTCAAACATCAAAATACACAAGGCAGAGATAAAAACCTTGTCAAATTCAAGAATCTCTATTAATAAAAATTCAATGATCAACAAAGTGACACAAGTGCATGAAGAAGATATAATACCAAAGGTGAGTCAAGAAAATTCTAAATTTATGACTAGAATCATGTTACAAATATACCTTATTGACATCCTAATCACAAGAACCGACACTTTAACCAACCAATGCATCAACATTGCTTAGATCAAAGACAATATTTAACTTATATTTCAAAGAAAATCAATTCCAATGCAATTTGGTCTCAAAATAACAATTATTCTTGGAAGCACAATACAAAAAGTTATATTGAAAAACCTTATAATATACTATTCCACAAAATATTGAACCATGGTGGACCGACCCTTCAACAATATGACAATTTTGTTCAGTACTTCGAAGATCACAATCTCATTTCTTTGACTATGACAAAATTAAGAACATGGTATTTTGTGAAAGCATTACAAGCAAGAATGAAGCCATAATTTTTTCATAATTCAAGGACAAAACATCTTTGAAGGAAGATGCAATTAAATGAATATAACATACATAAATAAGCATTGCATAATAATAATAATAAATTCAAAAACTAAGGAACACAACCCTTCACATTTGTAATTAGTAGTATATTGTCACAACGTTCATTGTATCAATCTATCAATTTAATTAATTTATTATCATTTATTTATGTGTTTATCCTATATTGATTTTTACTATCTTTCATTCTAATGTTGGATATTTCTTCATATATGAACTATTGTTCATTACACTAATAATGTCGAAGGACCAACAAGCATTGTTGTGGGTTCTAAATGCACCCACATCAGAGAACTAATTCACAATCTCCTTCATGCCACAATAAGTAATTTAGACATCGACAAGAACTAAAAAGCCTTGAATTTTGATGCAATGCATTGTTTTAGAGCATGTGACTAAAAAAGATATCAAAGATTATGGAGGGAACTAATACAAAACAAAATTTCAACTCAATATTATGAATTCACACTGTGCCACAACAAGATAATATGAGAGAGAAATGATTCATTGTTGCAACATGCATGTAGAAGTTCAAGCTACAGACAATCGACATGGGGATGCCACAACGTCCAAGTTACAAATAATGGACATGATGGATGCCACAATGTTCAAGGTGCAAACAATGTACTTGATGCATAGTCTCTTCATTCAAAACCCAAGATTTGATCGAATCAATGGTTGTACAAGAAAAAAATGACTATAGTCTAATTAGGTTCAATGATACTAGTAAATAGTAAAAGAAATGTAGAATATCTCCATAGTTCCCATCCTTAGTTAATATTGTCATCTTTTGCTTTCACCCATATTACCCAACTCACAAAAATCCCATCCATTCTATTGAAGGGCTTGACCATGGGATCACTATGATCTGGGGCATGCAAGAACATTTAATAAAGCAAACCAATCAGTTCATTGATGTGCTTCACTTGTCATCCAACTTAATGGTCATTTTGCTATTGTATCTCGTTGCCCTTAAACTATAAGGTATGCGAGTGTGTCAAATAAGCTATATATGGAAACATCAACAAAAATAAGCCACAAATGACAATACATTCCCTTATTTTAATATAAGCTTATGAGGAGGTACGACCATAAAGAACATATTAACATAGTCATGAAGACATCACAACAAAGAGAAATCTCAATCAAAGAAAGTTATACACAATAAAGTATAATAACATTAATGTTCCCACTATCCTTTTTGTTGATTTTTCATAAGCTAGGTTAAGCATGTAGTTCATTTCAATTTCATCATGTCTTAACCACAAACAAGAATGTTGCAGCAACCAAGATCACAAGAAGAAACACCATGCACAAGTACACAAGACATAT
>CBVK0103805783.1:0-10494 GCA_900067695.1 Picea abies | reverse complement strand
ATTACCTTCTACAGACCTTAGTTGACCGAAGACCTTCCTTTAGGGAGACATAGACTTTCAGGGAGACAGACTGGTCAGTGGGTCTAGGTTGACCGAAGACCATTGAGAAATACTACTTACTATTGCTGTTGTGGAAGGTTGAGACCATGAGACCATAGGATGGGCCAGTAATGAGCCAATAAGGGTCAGTGTAGTTGTTGGGAATGAGCGTTAACACCCTCACCCATGAATGGATTAGAGACTTCATTCCTCGCCATTTTTGGGTCGAGTCACTTAACATACCATGAACAAAGTAGGCCAATAATAACCAACCCTTAATATTTTGTGAGCCATGTGAACAAAGTAGGCCAATAATAACCAACCCTTAATATTTTGTGAGCCATGGTTTCCCCCACAAAATTTCCACCTGTTGGACCGTCATGGATTTCTCCTAGTAACTTTTATGCATTATCATATTCAAGACATCTAAGGAGTACTCCATTGTAATTTATGTGAAAAAACATAGAATTTATGAGGTGATATTGAGCATATTTTACCTTGAGAGCTCTCCTTTCTCTAGAGTTTAGGTTTTCCAGACAAGTTCCATGATGTAGGAGTTAAGACAAGTTTCCATACCAGTATTATTTACTAGGATTTACGTACAAGGATTCGTTGTACCATAATGACAACTCATTTTCCCAACCGAAGTCTTCAGCATTAATCAGATCTTGAGCCTCAGCGGCCAATTTACACAATCCTTGACCCTTAACTATTTTGGCAGGTTTTATGTCTAGATCAAATTATTGGATGACTACCATCCAATTTCCCCTTCTTTCTCCCATCTCCTATTGAGTGAACATAGATCGCACCACTGGATGAGGTACTATGACTTTAGTGTGATTCTTCAGGATATAGGATCTGAAATATTTGACCACTTTATATACTATGTAAGCATGTTTGTCTATAGAATGGTAGTTCATTTCATCTCCTTGGAGGTTAGTTCTCATAAAGGATACTGGTGCTTCATTGTTTTCATCATCCTTCTGGGTAATTACTGCAGCCAAGGATTGGTCAGAAGAAAAGGTATAAAGGAAAAATTCTTTGTTGAAATCAGGGCTTTGTAACATTGGTGCTTGGGAGATGGCAGTTTTGATTTTATTAAAAGAACCTTTATTCCCTTCATCCCATTTAAACTCTGCATCTTTGTGAATCATTATTTTTTAAGTTTTGATAGTTTCGACAAAGTTGGAAGTAAATTTTCTCACAAAATTGATTTTCCCAAAGAAATATTTCATGTCCTTTTTATTGTGAGGCAAGGGGAGTTGAGCTATCACTTTTACCCACTCAAGGTCAATGTTAATTCCTTCTTGAGATATAATATGACCTATTAGTTTCCCTTCCTCTATGTCAATTATGGTTTTCTTAGGGTTCAAATATATTCCATATTTCCTACACCTTTCGAAGATCTGAGTCAAATGATAAATGTGGGCTTCCTTATTTTTTTAGTATACTGTTACGTCATCTAAATAGACTACCACACACTTGTTAATCAATCCTTGAAAATTTGCATCCATGGACCTCTGGAAGGTCTCCCCTGTGTTAATCATCTTGAAGGGAATTCATTTATAAGAAAAGATTTCCCACTTGGTTTGGAAGGTAGTTTTTAATCGATCATCTTCTGAAACCAAGACCTAGTTATATCTCGAGAAACCATCTAGAAGGGAAACAATTTCAGCTCTGGATACTGTTTGTAAGAGATGTTCCATGGGTGGGACTAGGTAGTTATATTTTTCTGATTCTCTATTAAGGTTTATGAAATCCACACATAGACAAACCTCCCCAGACTTCTTTCTAATAGGTATCGGATTGGCTACCTAGGTAGAGTGTCTTACCTGAAATATAATCTTAGCATTTAATAATTTCTTTATCTCTTGATACATTATAGGTTCCAAAGATGGGTGGTAATTCATAAGATTTTATTGGAAGGGTTTTATTCCATATTTTAATGGGATCATGTGTTGGATAATGAAAGTATTGTATATTTTCAATTCTCGGTAAGACCAAGCAAAGAAATATTGATATTCTTTAAATAGTTTAAGATAAGCTTTCATGTCTTGTTTGGACACTGTCTTTCATAAATTGACATTCTTGGGATTCTCAAGGGTGCCTAGGTTTATATTTTCGTATATAGGACATGATCTCCTTGTCTTTGTAGTCTTTGGCCCTTTGAATATTTCCATCAAGTCAAAAAGGTTCCCCAGATTGGCCACTCCTTTGGGTATCGTGTGAAACTTGGGTTTGTCATAAGAGTGATTTGTTCCTTTATTTTGTTCGTGGAGATTTGATTTTGTGAGTATTTCTTGGAACATTTCATCATTAATGGCTAAATCCTTAATATTCTCGTAATTGGTCAGGAAATATACAATTTTTTCATCCCCTTCAAATACTTTCTAGTTAGAAATTTTTTAGGTACTGATGGTTTGCAGAGCAGTTCTCCTGCAAACCTTGAGGCTTCATAATCTTCTAAAGGAGATAATATTTAGGCTACAGTGTCTAGAGCATCAGCAAGTGTATTTTTTATCCTAGGAACAGTGGTGATGTTTAAGGCCTCAAATATGTTTATTATTCAGTGCACCTCTTGTTGATAATTCCTTAAGTGAGGTGAATTGCAATGGATAGTATTCTTCACTTTCCTAATGATAATTTTGGAGTCTCCAAAAACTTTCAGTTATTCAATGTTTAATTCGATGGATTTCTTTAGTCCCTAGACTAGAGCTTCATATTCAATAGTGTTATTAGTGCATTCGAATTCTAATCTCTAGGATAATAAGTTTTTTTTCCCCTTTGGGTCGATGAGGATGCATCTTGTTCCCGACCCTTCTTCCTATTTAGAGCCATCAAAGTACAATGTCTAAATTTGGGGAGGACAATTTCTAACTTATTCATGTCGAGCTATTTTTTTCAATCTCAACCTCCTTGTATGCTACTCCTATCGGAGAACCCTAATAAATGAAGATTTCTTCTGCGGACGCTAGTAAGTCTATTTGAAATATCATTTTGTGTTTTTGTGAGGAAGGTATGTCATACATGTGAGGGGAAAAATTACCGAAATCAAAATCACAGGAGCAGTTTCCTACCACATGAAACTTTGTTGACGAGGGTTCATTTGGGTTCTTTAAATCAGTGACGATATGTTTGAGCTATATTTCTCTGTCAATCCTGATCATGTTTGGATGACCTTTCAATGGAAACCAGAGCTGATCCCAGTCGGTACTAAAGCATCCATTTAATTTCTTAAACCAGTCTCGACGATGTAACATTCCGTAGGCCTCTGGGATGTCTACCATGATTATGTCAATTACTTGAACAAATTTGGGGTGTGTAGAAATTTTTATGATGACATCTTTCATTTCCCTAATGACCTTTACCTAAGTCCTATCTAATTGTATAACATGTTTATCACTTTTGACCGGTGTTGCATTCAGTTTCTTGCAGATTGATAATGGAATGACATTTGAAGATGCCCCTAAATCAACTAGGAAATTATGTAGATTTTTGTTAAATAATTTGAACATCAAGAAGAAAGGAAAGACAAAAGGCCTTCCTTTTTTATCCAAAGAACAAGAATTCACATTCAACTTATTTGTTAATTATGTGGGAGATGGGGCATCACCTTTGTTAGTGTTTTTCATATAGGCATCTGTTAATTTAAGGCCTGTAACAAAAAATATTTTTTTTGAGGAATCCTACACATGTCCATGACAAACACGTTAGATTTCATCTTCTTCAAGTATTCTACTATATTGTAGTCTATCTTAGGTGTTTCCCATGTATGTATGTTTGCGAGACTTTTTTGGGAAGAAAATAGGGGTTTGGGGTGATGGATCACTTGATTCCATCGAGATGATAGAGTATTGGTGAGATTACTTTGGACAGGTTGAATTTTACTTCACATCTATATGGCCAAAATTTCAACTGGGGTTCCCTACACCTCAACGATGTCATTGAAAGGTATCAGGTGATCGGGATCCCATAACAACATGGCAGTCTCTTCAAGTGGTTCTTGACTTTCTTGATTGGTGACACCTATTGTGGAGCCATTGGGTTAATCAGTTAGAGAACATTCATTTAGGAATCGATTATCCATTATATTCATATCATGAAACCATTGTGGGAAGTCTCTTTCTAAATCTTTTTCTTGATGATATGTACAGAAGGAGTCAAATTCTACATTCCCTAAGTTGATGTTCAGGTTGGTTGGGGGAGGTTCTATAGCCTTGAAAGGTGGGTTCCTTTTTAAAAATGGTTTATAAGGTCTTTGATTTTTGTTACCTTACCCAACACTCCTTTTCATATCTACGATCTCATTGGAAATTTTTTTGATCATCCGTTGCAGGCTTTCTATGTCCCCTCCCTCTTTTTTGGAACCTTGTTTAGATTGTTTTCCTGGGGGTCTAGTCAACAAAATTCCCCTCTTTGGTGGAGGTTGGGTTTCTTTATTTATTAGTGAGATCTAACCTTATTTCCATCCTTTCATTTGGAATTGAATAGTTTTAGCTTCTTCGAATTTTTCAACTAGAGTATGTTTAGCAGGCCTTTTTACGAACATGGAAATAGAAGCTGGGGGAGCATTAACATATACTTAAATCTGCATCTCCTGATTAGGTTTAGATTTAGGTTGGAATTTGTTCAAAATGGTGGTGAAACTTTGGTTGAAATAGTTGATATTTTCTTTTGGACTCATAGTGGCAGCGAATTTCAGCCATTAAAGCTCTTGTAGTAGTTTCTTCAGCAAATTTGTCCAAGAAATCCTTTTGAAAATTTGTCGAGCTAGTCATTGAACCGACTGGTAGGTTGAAATACCAATCCAAGGCTGAATTTTCAAAGGTATAAGGAAATATTTTTCACACTACATCTTCATGTTTCACATTCATCAACCTTCTAGCTAATATGAATTTCTTAATATGGTCCTCAGGAAATCTGTAGGTTTCGGGGTCAAATTTAGGAAGTAATGTTTTTGTATGTCTAGGTAGGTTATGCACCCATCCTGGGATTGCCAAAGCATCTCTTGCCAACCATGGTTTATTGTATCTAGGATGATATCCCCTTTCTCCATTTTTATCTTTATTATCCCCCATGTCTTCTGATTCGGAACCTAAGTGATTTGAGTTAGACTCCTCCTCTTCAGATTCAAAATCGTCAGGTTCAGAGTAGTTACCAGCTTGTGTTTCGGGTATCATATTAAGGGGTTTTTCGATCTATGTGAGGGAAAAATATATCGGGTCTTATATCGTATGAATGAATACTTGGTCAGGGGTGTCAACAACTGGTCTTCTTATTTGTTTTCTTCGAGGGAGTATAGGAACTAAAGGTAATGCTTCGATCTGTCTGGCATAATCTCTAGTGATTATTCTAAACTTATTTAACTCTTTATGGGGAAGAGTGTAATTTAGTTCAAGATACATGTGTTCTTCCTATTTGTGTTGAGGCTAGTTACTCATAGTGGGAGTACTCTCTGTATATGGGTTGTCTTGATAATGAATAGCCATGCATGTGGGTTGTTTTGAATCTATATTATCAAAAATATTGTCAGCCATGCATTCGTTCAAGCCCTCATTCTAGTGCCAATTCTGTTGAGGGGTCTAAGATCCCTTTGACTCAACAGTAGGAACAAAACCCTCTTGAGAGGCCCAATTAGACTTGTGAGTGTTTACTGAGTGGTATGGTTCTCCAAATTTTTTATCTGGTTGGATTTATCAATGGGATTTAATCGTGACCGATAGATATGTCTTTCTGTGAAACCTTTCCTCAGGCTATGAAGTTCTCTTTTTTGTTATTTTTATCATTAGTGGGAAAGAAAGGTGGAGCCTAAGCTGAATGGCAGAGATACTTTATAATGTATTGGATGAAATTGGGTTTTGGGATAACCTTTTATACCTTATCATGCAGACAATGAGGATCAAAACTACTTCAAGCTAGAAATAATACTATTTGACTTGTAAACATCCAACATCATCTAAGATAACATTTACAGAAAGAAAATATATATGTGACAAGAAATTAGTGCAAGAAAAGTAATTTTCAATTCTCTGTTATCAATCACATATTAACACAATTGATTTCTATTCATCAATTTAGAATAAAAGAACTGTCGCAACATTATAAGATAACTTAAATGACAGGTACAACAACTCTTACTCAAATCAACAAAAAAATATTGAGAAAATAATCCCCCTCGGTCCAATCACATTCACGCCTCAGATGAAATAAGTGTTTTTGGTTCTAAACATAACTTCTAAATTAAAATAACTTGCACAGAAATAATTCTCTTACAATATATCAGAAAAAGTCTTTCTCTTCAAAACCATCGACCCTTAAACACAAGGTTGATTCTCTTATTTATAAAAATCAAATAAACTAAAAATAGCTACTAAAGTTGTGTTAAGTAAAGAAAGCGACACGTGGTGGAATTTATCTATCAATTCTCTTTAGATTATCTTGTCATTTTACTGAAGTGGATTGTTCCTTCCGTACTTCGACCACCTACAGAAGAGATCTTCGCATGTATTTTCATAAGGGAACCTATGTTGATCTATCAGAGAAAAGAGGACCTCCTTCATCTCAACTTCCCATTCTTTGTACTTGATTAGTTTGACACTCATACATTGTACGATTACATGAGATTTAATCAATGGTTCCATGAAATTCTTCACTTCGCCCGGGATCATGCTTGAAACCTGCGAAATCTTTGTTTCACATAGCTAATCTTTCTCTACATGCCGCTTAACTATGTCACATAAATTGGAGAAATCCTTTGGTGGGACGAACTCTAGAAAGTCCATATCCCTCATTTATTGGTTGATATTTTCCCAAATTTTCGCACACTCTTCCCATATTTCCTGCATTTTCCATTAGGGTTCCTCGTCCATGCTTACCCAGTGTTCAATTTCCTTCCTTATTCAGGTGATGTCGTTGTCCATAAGCACTCAGATGACATGCTCTTATCTATATCATTCCTTATGTACTTCATTGTTGTATTATATTTGTTCCAAGGCTTGATGTCCCTTCTCCTAATTGTGTCATAAGAAATTTCCTATATATCGATGACTTTGTCTACTGGTTCAGGAATATGTTGATCTCCCCAGGATAGAGTATTTCCTAGGCTTCCCATCGTATAGAGGTGTTTCATGGATTGGTTCTCTTAGCTCCCTAGTAGGGGAAATTCCTGTATGTTCTGGTGACTTGGACTTTTGTTGGTCCTTGTTAGCTAACAGAGTCTTTGTCCTAGATGGGGAAGTAGGCGAAGGATCAATATTGGCTTAGAGTTCGGTCAATGGAATGCCAATTTTTGGCTACCCATTCCTTCTTGTTTTTAATCTGTATCCAAGTCATTCTTAGAGATGTGTTCCCAGTTGATTGAGAAATTAAGTATCAAGATTGTTCCTAGCTTCCAGGTCGTCGGCTTTCATGAAGGCATTTTCCTGCATAAAACGGAATAATAAGCTGCAAGCCAACTGTGACAAGTGTTATTCGACGCAATCATAAATGTAAAGAATAAATACCATGCTTACCTATTCCTTGAAGGAAATAACCTAGGCTTACTGGTAATTGAAGTAGCGCAATGGCCTGTTACCTCTTCAATGCTCTCTCTTGCTCCTTGTTCTACTTGGGAGATCAATGATTTACGAATGGAATACCATGCTTAGGTACAAACTTTGCAAATTAAAAAAATACCTACTTTATTTCATCGACTATTAAATTCAAGAGTACACATTTGATCTATACAATATATAACAGAATCCACATCAAGATTAGGATTAGATGCAACATAGGCTGGTAGCACAGGAGCATGTTACTTTAGAGTTCATCAGTGAATTCAAACTTTTGAGAGTTGGTCAGCATGCAACATCATGGTATCGGTTATGTGAAGTTCTTAATTATCCATCATATTGAAAACCTTGTCCTTCACTTAGCCAGAGGTGTATCCTCAAATTATCTGAGTGTTTTAGCACTCCAACAGAACTAGTATGATCGACATTGTGGATATGTAGGATTGTTAAATGGACAACACATATCGGCTAGGATTGTCAGTGTCGAAGGATAAAGGTTCGATATAAATATATAATTTTGGTGTTTTAGTAACCTATCGATAGTCAATGAGTGCATCGATGTTGATAGATTATCTTTGACTTTGTTTTGTTGGTGCCCCTAGGAAAAAGTTATGATGCTGACCCAAATTGTCATATAGTGTTGACGTGGAAGTATAGATATGACATAGGGAACATTAAAATATTATGTGGTTGATAACTGAGGAATACATACTATCCACGCAGAAAAACACGTGATGGTTGATTTGACCTTTTCAGCATGAGAAACCTTGTTTCTACGTCGGTGATTTTCCATAGGTATACATTTTTTTGGCATGCCCTTTATCCCATTTTTATGATGTCGAAGATACATCGACAATTAGTGATTAGCGATTATCGTTGTTATGTGGCCATTTTTCCTTTCATATTTCATTGATGCCAATGATTCATCGATGATTATTTTTAAGGAATTATTTTCACAAACCAGAATCGCCAATGGGCACGTGGCTCTTTATAAAACAAATTTTAAGTTGTGTGCACTTAGTTTGATGCCACTTTTACTTAGAGAAAAATGTCAATATGTTCAACAAATTTCAAACCAAACTAAATGGATAAAGGTTTCATCTAAATCCTATATTTTGGTGTTCTAGCAATCTATTAGTAGTTAATGAGTGCATCGGCGTCAGTAGATTTTCTTTGACGTTGTTTCGTTGGTACCTCTAGGAAAAGGTTCTGACGTCGACCCAAACTGTCGCAGTGCTAATGTGGAAGAGAATATGTGGAAGTACAGATGTTACACAGGGACATCAAAATATGACACCGAGCAATACGAACTATCTACATGGAAAAACATGTGATGATTGATTTGACCTTTTCGGTACAAGAAGCATTTATTTTCGGTGTAGGTGATTTTCTTTAGAAATATCTTATCTTCCCTTTATCCCTCTTCACCAATGTCGATGATACATCGGTGATCGGTGATCAATGATTATCGTTGTTATGTGGGAATTTTTCCTTTTTGCATTTTTCCAATGCCGACAATACATCGACGATTGTTTTTAAGGAATCATTTTCGCAGCCCAGAATTTTCGATGATTTTCCTTAGACATATGTTATCGTGCCCTTTTTCCCTCTTCGTCAATGCCAAATATACATCAAATATCAGCAATCGAGGATTGTCAGTGTTTATGTTGATAGTTTATCTTTTGGATTTCGTCGATGTCGACGATACATCGGTGATTTTTAGAGAAAAAAAAATTTTGCAGGCCAGAATCACCGATTAGCACGCAACTTTTTTTATAAAAAAAAATTAAGTTGTGTGAAATTAGTCTAATTCCATGTTTACTTAGCTAAAATTGTCAATTTTTTCAATCAAACATCAAACCAAACCGAATGTGATTAATGATAAAATGAAACAACATGAAAACCCATCGATCCCTACACAAAATGAATTCATTCAGAAATGACAAAGTGGTACCCAAAATAAAAAAATTCACAAATAATTTTAGGGTGTGTGTTGAGTGCTCAACACAATCCTGACAACTTGATTCTTCTTACTGTACTCACCCACTAGTCTTAAGCATCCCTTCCAATGTTACATAGTTCCTCGGGTGATCCATCATTTTCCAAATTTTTCTTGCAAAGAAGAATGTCAGCTTACTACTAGACTTCCACTAACAATCTATATCCTGTGGAAATCCTCCCGTCTACATCATATGCATACAGTCAATATGAGACATCATCACATAATTTTCAATTATAAAATTTTCAAATATGTTTTATATAGGAAAAACAAAATTTCCCAAATATGGGTTTTCTTCTCATAATTGTTTTTCTTTGGTAGCAGTAGATATCATTCTTCATTGTGGTCCTAAATACCTTCCATATACAAGACCATTATCCCTACAATCTTCTCAATTTCCATGCATCCAAACAAATTGTTATCATATCATAACAATTTGCAGTTATTGATTTCTCAAATCTATTTTATACAGAAAAAACAAATTCCATACATGAGTTTTCTACTAATTATGTTTAGCTCTCAAAGCAGTAGATATTAGTATTCCTTATAGGATTACATCCCTGCCATATCCATTACCATCCCCCTTCTATTTTCTCAACTTGCACTCAGCCAAATAGATTGTTAGTACTCATGCACATTTTCAACAGTTCATGAAATGATTTTAGAATTGTATTTACCAACAATTCAATCATTTCCATCCCTTGTTCATTTAAAATGGAATTCAAATATTAATCATGTCATATGGAATGAAACTATCCCTCACTATACATGCATTATCAAGACACCAATATTTTCATAATGCAATCAAACATTACTCATAAATAAAAACAAATGTGTCCATGCCCATGGTCACATATACACAATGCATCCTTGCATTGACTCTGGAATACCATATGTCCATGTCAT
>CBVK0103805769.1:0-25697 GCA_900067695.1 Picea abies | reverse complement strand
GTGACGTTCCACATACCACCGGAAATGACATGAAAAGCACTATCCATCTAGGATATTTTCCCTCACAAATTCACTTTCCTTCATCTCATTATTCCACAATTAAGCATGGGTTATCTTACTCCATGAAACATCTTCTCGTGAAGGCTTTCACCATAAGGGGACCACTTTGGAGTTCATCCATATTTATTTCTTATCAACCATGAAAAAACAATAATGAGTCATGTTTACATCAAACAATATTGGGTCCACTACCCAAACCTTTGTGCTATGGGGCTTTCTTCAAGGGTTGACATCAATGACAACCAACCTTAATCAACATAACATATAGGCTTTATTTTCACTTACAATACAAAAATCAATCCAAAGTATTCAAGAATCAAGTTATATTTAAACCACAATAAGTGTTTATGGAGTAATGGGCAATGAGATCCAGAGACTTGAAATAGAAAAATCTTGCAATGACCAAAAATAATCATTGAGAAAGAATTATTCCTAAACATATTTTTTATAGTATGTTTATAACATCCAAAAATTTACCAAATTAATATTTTTCTATATTTACTTTCATATATATATTAATAATTTTTTATTTAGTAATATTAAGAAAATTAAATTGCACTAGTGTGTTTACATGATGATTACACACTGGTGCACGTTAAGGTTTTTTCACTAATCATTGCACCTTTATCATTGTTACACATGATGGAATTCTATTCAAATAAATACACCTGTATACACAAGAACATAGCATGCACTCGTGAGAGATACATGTATCAATGCATCGATGTTAATAGTTGTAATAAGCACATTGTGTTCCTAAGTAAACCATTAACATCATTCCCTTCAATGATATTGTTTCCATTGCCATTACTATTACTATTACCATTATGGTTACCAATACTTCATGACGTGCAAGGATATGAATGCACCATGCAAAAAATTGAAAAAAAAAGGTAAATTTACACCAAATTCTAAACTTTAATCCGCTAAAAATGTAAATGAGGATGTATTAAACAATTTACCCGGTCTCTTCCCCATTAAGGAGGCATGGTTTCCATGTAGATAAAAATGAAATATGATATTGTTTTGAAAAATTCAAGAATGAACTAAATCCATCGATGAAGTGAAGGAATTGTGGAATTTGTCAACACTGTAGCACTCACAATGTGGTGATTATATAGGGATGTTGAGAACTGATCACGGGGTGATTGTACAAGGATGATGAGAACCGACACTTGTATGGTTGGAAGCATTGAAGGAAATGTAAAAATAAATTTGCATTTTGGTAATTTTTTAAACCCTACTTTTATGTGTCTCGTGGTAAGATGCACCCGTGCGATCTTATGTTTAGGGAAAATTTCCAGGGTTTTTTAAATTTTATTAATCAATGGGCAGTTGTTGGTGTGCATCGATGTGTGTGCTTGTTTTTAAGTGCATCATTTAGTTTTTGAATTTTTTGGAAATAAAACAGATAATTTATTACAAAATGTCTAAAACTTATTTAGTGTTTCTTGTGTATAGACACATTCGTGTGCCTAAGATGTACAAACACACTAGATTACTCTAGATTGATTGTGTTTTACGTGCACCAATAATGTAATTACATTGGGGCACCCTATTAAGGAGTGCATCGATAAGTTTTGTTATTTTTAAAACAAACCCAATATTGTATAACAAGATGGATAAACCTTATTTGGTGTGTCTAAATAAGGACACAATGCAATTAGGATTTATAAATGCATCACTAAGAAAATGTTTTTCGGTGCATCGTTAATGGAATCCAGTGCGCCATTTAAGGGAGTGCATTGATGAGTATAATTTTAAAATAAAATTGATATTTAAGGGAGTGCGCCATTCATGGAAGTGCACCGATTATTTCTTTCAATTTTTTAAATAAAGTCGATATTGAATAACAAAATCTCTAAACCTCAGTCGGCGTGTTGTAGATAGTCATGCATTAGTGCACTGATGAGTTTACGATGTACTGATTATAGTATGTTTAGAAATAAATTAAATCGGTATTTTATCACAAATGAATAACGATGACTTTTGGCATGCATGTTTATTTATTGCATTGATTCATCATATATATGAGCACATTGGTGTGTTTAATGCAATTTAAGTACATGACTAAAAAAGCTCCACTAAAATCTTTGGTCACCCACCTTCACTATAAATAGATAAGAATGAATTTTCTGCGGAGGTTTTGCAAAAAACTTCACTAGAAGGTGTTTTCCTTTTAGTGATTATTTATAATACATCCATTTGCACCCAATCACCTTCGCCAAGAGTTGATGGAGAAACGCCTAGATTGGCTTCTGGACTTGGGAGCGAAGAACCCTACACAACGATGCACTGAAGAAGAACTTCTCTAGGCAATAATGGCCCCCAAGTGGTCGGAATCGTCAAGGCATGCCTCCCCCTACAACTCCCTCACTAGATACTCTATCACAAACTGTTATTTTTTGCTTTTTGTTGCTTTTGTATGGCCTATTAAATTACATAGACATTTCTGTTGGTATATTTATAGGTCCAAAATAGTTTATTATAGTCTAAAGTATGCAATCATGTCAGTTAGCAGTAGTCACAACAAGATTTTATGGAACTTTTATGCCTGGTGGTGGGGTTGGTTTCCTTCTATGGAAGCCTCAACACCAGTTTCTGGAACCTCTTATGTAATTTGTGTTCATGAAAGGTAATTCAAACAAGTAGCTTACAAAAAAAAAAAAAACATTCCAACATCAACATAGTTTTGATGACTTAGAAGGTTAGGAAGGTGAATATTGTGACAAATATTTTGAAATTGTGATCTAATTTAGGTATACGTAGGGCACTCTAAGGGAAAGTGATTTTCATTTTCAACCCTCTTAGTGTCACAAAGATGATAGATTCTTATGTCCCACGATGTTTTAGGGATTGTCCAACTCTCAATTTCACTATGCAACTCGTGAGATTTTGTTCTTATTTTAGCAATGTTGATTTTCCTCTTTGCGCTAGTCAAAACCAAGAGATACTTTTGATCTTCTATATTACAGTTGACCACCTTTGTGTAGTATCTTAATTTTCTTTTGTCCTCTAATTCTTTATCACACCACAAATTCTCCTTAAATTTATATGTAAGAATATTTTTAATATTAGATCAGTATTATGCATAATTACTTCTTCTTGTATTCCCAAACGATTCAGCTTGGGCTTGGCATCTTTATGTCATCCTTGCTTGAGTCGCTGGTGGTTTTGGCTATAGTTTGGAGCAATTTTGGGGAGCCTCTTCTAATCCATGTTTATCTTGTTCTTTTACTTTAAGTACCTAATCATAACTATGCTCTCAATGGAGGGAATGCTCACTTCTATGAAGAGGATAACATATGGTGTATTGCCTTTAATTTTGAGATTACGAATCATAAAATTATTTTGGATCTGCTCTATATTTCTCTAGGATTCTCTAAAGATATTGCATCCCCAAACTTTACATCCATATAAAATAGGATTCAAAATTGGTAGTTGATTACAAAGAAAGATGATATGTTGTTTCAAAAAAATCCCTTTGTTGGATGGGATGGCACATCTTCTTGTCAAAAACTTTTTTCTTACATAAGAAGATGAATTTTTTTATATATGTTTCTTGAATACATGAATAAAACCTCACAAATTGATTGCAGAGAAAATCACAAAAAAAATACATAGTTGACCTAGAAGAAGACGTTCACGTATTGCTTGACTCCCCTTCTAACTATTCATTTATGCATCTTGCATTCACTAATCCAGATTGGATTTTATTCCCCTTGTAAGGGGGGGAGGGATTTTAAGTCTTCTTTAAAACTTCAGCAAAGGATTTATAAGGTGTGAGTTGAACTTAAAAATTTGGTTCCACCACGTGTTCCTCTTCTAGATTTGCATACCTTTCTTCTTCCTCTGCTTCCTCACTTTCTTCCTTTGCCTCTTCTAAGTCTTCCTTGTTTTCCTCTTCATCAACCTCCTGTTCTTATTTTGCACTAAGAGATGAGTCTTCAAGGGATGGATTGTGGCCACTATTAGGGCGAGTTGAATCATTTATATCTGTTACTTGCTCCTTTTCGACTTCCTTCTCTTTGTTTTCTAAGTTTTATGCTTCTTTTGCATTTTTTGGATTTTCATTTTCCTCTAGGTTCCGAAGTACTTCATATTTGTTAATGTTTGAAGAAGGTGGAGCCTCCTGACATGGATTTGGAGTTGGCCTTTTTTGCTAGGAATTCCTTCTTTTGTTTGAAACTATTTTGTACTATGATTCATTTCTTGCATGCTAATGTACCTATTGCTTTGAAGAAGGTTGTTATGCTTGAATTTTTTAGCATTTTTTGACGAAGTGTCCATAGGCATGAAAATCCATGCATTTAAATGGAATATGCTCGTAATCTAATGTTTGATGATGACTCCACCCATATAGATTGTTTTGTAGGGCTTTAGGGAGCCCTTTCTCCAGGTCAACATCCACACATTTTCGTGCACAAGAGTATAAATTCTCTTTTGGTTATGCACGATTAATGTAACAACCCAATTTATTCACTCTAAGTGAGATGCCATCCCATAAAATCAACAAAAAAGAGAGACGGTCTAACCCAAACATGAGTTGTAGTAATTTTTTAATATGGGTTCAAGTTTAGGGTCCATGGAGATGAATACATTCCCCGGGAACCCATGAAATATGACCTAGATATAATATTAGATCTGGTGCTTCCTTACTTAGAAAAAGAAATATAAATAACCATCGACCAAAGGCAAATGCACAAACTCATTTTTAGGGCCAATGCTCTCATACCCATGTGTCCTCTTTGTACTAGGCCAAAGGCATGTAAATTTTCCAATCAAAACCCTCTTAGATAGAATGAGTGCTTTCCTTCTTGGCTCCGAGTACAAGAAATCAACAGATCGACAAATTTCAACTTCAACTAATACGCAAGCACATAAACTAGCACAGTCACTAACTCACGGCTGAGAACACCAAAAGATATCCACGCTCGAAAATTAAACGCTCCATGCTCATGCAATAGGTGGGTCGGCCATCCATCGAATATGAAACACGCGGACAGCTGAGACACATAGATAGTTGAGGAGGAAGTTGAAGTAGTGCCCGTTAATAATCCAAACGTGGCAATTGTATGGTGCTACAGTAATTTCTTAATATGATTAGGTAAATGTTAAAAAGTAAACAGGTTAACGGATGCATTCAAAAATACAAGGAAGTTATGAAAAGTAAATCACATTCATTGATTTGGGAGGATGACTAAGAATATGCCAACATCTTCAATTGTTAGCCATCAGATTAGAACTTTAGATTAAAAGGTCATTGATCGTGCCCATTGCCAATAGGTATACACCTTTCGGCGTAATTAGCACGCTTTCTCCCTTGCAACATTTGATTTGAGCAAAGGGCTGACTAAACGTGACTCCATGCAAAGCAATCCATGGATCCGATGGGATAAAAGCGAATAGTTCAAACCTCTGCGACTCCAATGTTCTTTCGACTTCAGGTGGTAGCGAGGGGTAGATGTAGGCAACAACTAGGGTAAACCCTAGCTGTAGAGGTTAGTGCTTCCAGCCTCGATGCTCAAGTGCTATCTCCTATTGCATTGCCATATTGATAACATAAAAAACGTTGTAGACATATTAATGTTGTTACTATGAATGTTTTT
This sequence comes from Picea abies, assembly GCA_900067695.1. NCBI lineage: Eukaryota > Viridiplantae > Streptophyta > Pinopsida > Pinales > Pinaceae > Picea > Picea abies. Next base: position 20,028 of record CBVK0103805769.1, on the reverse strand, counting down.
GTTGCGACAACCTTAATATTTTAAATGAATTTTATTTACTAATATAAATTATCAGACCAACTTATAATTTAATAAAAAAAAAAATTCAAAAAAATATTTTTTTGATAATTTTGGTGGAGATTTATCTAGAATATGATAGTGGAAAACACATACATTAATTGAATTTATTTATTATAAATGAGTCTAGATCTATCTTAACCTCGGATCTATCAAGTGTCAAGTGTAAATCTTTCCAAAAGTTTTGCGCTTTAAAAAAGGCAACACTTTGGGCTTAGGGTTGACAATTAGTTTATTTGTGGACATCAAAATTTTCTAAGGAGTTTTTGTTGAAATTAGGAGAAACATTTCATACATAAACTTGGAAGATAGATTCCCTTCTGCTTAGTCCAAAGGGATGACATAAATCTAAATTAACCGATGTGAGAAAGGAATGGAGAAATTACATCCAACCAACCGAAACACATAAAGAGATTTTGGAACAGTTGTTCAAAGAAGACCACATAAACCCTACTCACACCATAAATGAAATTACCAATCTACTCAAACATTACGGTGATGTAGAATCAAAGAATATGTTTTATTGGTTTCAAGAATATTTAAGTTTTCAAAAAATAGAAACAATTTTTTTTTTTGTGGAACACTACTTTAAGAAACAGAAAAAAAAATAAAAAAAATTGTGTAACACTACTCCTTCAATCCAAAAGATATTGGGAGAAACTATCTTTGATGTGTAATGGAGCTGTAATTATTCAAAATGTAAATGGGTAGGATATTTATTTATTTATGATATTTCATATGTTTATTATGGATTAATTTTATGAATTAATTACATGGTCGATACATTATAAATCACACTATGTAAATTCTTTAAATTTGACTTATGCTTACACTTATTTCATGCATTATTTTTAGATTGGGAATATAGTAGATTTTGTGTTATGTTATTAATAAAAGGTTGTATAATTTTTGGCTAATCTTTATTTACAACAATCAAAATTCATGAAATAGAAATAATTAAATTATTTTTAGATTAAGAATATAGTAGATTTTGTGTTATGTTATTGAATAAAAGGTTGTATAATTTTTTGCTAATCTTTATTTAACAATCAATTAGGAATATTCATGAAATAGAAATAATTAAATTATTTTTAGATTAAGAATATAGTAGATTTTGTGTTATGTTATTGAATAAAAGGTTGTATAATTTTTTGCTAATCTTTATTTACAACAATCAATTAGGAATATAGTAATTTATGGAATATAAATAATTAATTTATAGATTGTGAATAGAGTAGTTCATGCAATAGAAGTTAGAATTAGAGTATATTTTTTTAATGGAAAAAATAATGTTTATTTTATATCTTTTACAACGTTATTTTAATAATGTTTATTTTATATTTTTTTACAAAATTATTTTAATAATAATATTTATTTTATATTTTTTTATAAGATTATTTTAATATTTTAAAAATATTAAGATTATTTTAATATTAATGTTTTTAATATTTTAAAAATATTATGATGAAATATACTTGATTTATAATATTTTTTATTTTTATTTTTAAATTTCAAACTAATTTAAATTTTTTTGACAAAATATTATTTGGCTAACCACTTTTATTCATAATAAGAAAGGGTTTATTCACCATTAAGTGTTATAGGTCGAGATTAGGATATTGGCGGTATTCTATAAACATTAGAATGAGAATAGTTTTTCTCTAAACTAATTGGAATCGATATTTTTTTGGGCTCTTGTCAGTTTGGTCACGGGAGAGCCAATTTTGCCATTATTACGATGAAATATAGTTGATTTACAATAATTTGGAATGTTTTTAGTTGCAATCAATTTTAATTTTTTTTAACAAAATATTATTGGGCCACCGACATTCACAAAATATTTTTTGACCGACAATAAGAAAGGGTTTGTTCACCATCAAGTGTTATAGGTTTAATGCGAGAATAGGGTACTGGTTGTATTATGTAAAGAGTGGAATGGGGAATAGGGAATAGTTTCCCTCTAAACCAATTGGAATTGATATTTCTTTGGGGTCTTGTCACTTCAGTCACGGGAGTGGGACAATTTAGCAGAAGTCTCATTCTTGCTCGACCTCAGCACATTATGTCTTTTGGATTTATACTCATTGCTTTGGGTTTTCACTAAACGAAAGATGATAAGTCCTCCACCCACGGAAAGAAATACCTTAATATAAAGTGAATAAATAAAAGACATATCATTACTCTTAAAATAAATAAATAAGAGATTATAAGTTTCCCCTAAAAGGGATATTATAGTTTTTTTTAATGATAAGAATGTGATGAGTTTCTACTTAATCTTTTTTATAGTTTTTTTTTTTTTAATGATAAGAATGCGATGAGTTTCTACTTAAAATGTTCTTGTTCAGATTTTTATTTAATGAACTAGTTACATATTATGTGTGTATTCTTTTTATGGGGTATTAAAGAATATATTTAATTTCATTAGATATTGATAAATATTTATCTAATTTTTTTTGTTGCCCTTTTATAAATGAATTTGAAAAAATATTGATCAACAAGATAATGCCCTGTAATTCTTAATCAACCAAAATATAGGATTTAAAAAAAATTGAACCTCTAACAATACTGACATTAAGAACACCATTTAAATAACACTTATATTAAATATAAAATTAGAGTTTAAAATATTTAAATAAAAATGCCCACCATTTAAATAAAAACTTATATTAAATAAGAAAAATAGATTATGAAATATTGAATGAAGAAAATAATTACTAGAAACCCAATTTAAACTTGTAACTTAAGATTTCTATGTAAACCACATTCCTTAAAACAAGGAATTTAAACCACAAATTACAATATGGGAGAATGAAAGACCCTCTTCTCCTTTTTAATTGAAGGGAGGCATTTTTAATTGAAGGAAGGGTAAAGATTTATTAATTTATTAATTCATGTTTAAAATAGTTTAAATTAAATCAGCATAGATCCATCTAACTCTTCCTCTTAAAAAATGTTAGAATGCAAAAATTATATAATTTTCATTTACTTAATTTATTATTATTATTATTTACTTAATTTATTATTATTATTTAAAAGTGACACATAAACAAAGACTTACACATCATGCATCAATGTAATAAACTAGCATAGCCACTAACTCGTCGCTGGTGAAGGCCGAAAGAGTTATGACCAATAAATAAAAAATTCATTTTAAAATAAAATCCAACCAGATAATGAAATTCTAACTAAGCCAGATAATTAAACTCTGAAGAATTCCAAAAGTTAATCATTTAAACGTGGCAATCATATGATGTTACAGTAATTTCTTAATATGATTAGGTAAATGTTAAAAAGTAAACAGGTAAATGCATTTATAAATGCAAAGAAGTTATCAACAATAAATCTGATCCATTGATTTTGGAGGACGACTAAGAATATACCAGCATCTTCAATGCATAACCATCAGATTAAAATTTAAAATTAAAAGATCATTAATTGTGCCCATCTCCAATAGGTATACGCCTTTCGACATAATTACCATGAAAATCCTATTTATGAATAAATTATTGCTAGTTGGCAAGTACATTTAGATTAGGAGAGTGTTGAAATCATACTAAAGTATGGCTAGTTAGCAACTACGTTTAGATTTGGAGAGTTTTGAAACGGAAAGGGTTAGGGTGGCGTCTCTCCACGAGTGAAGCGTTTTATGCCAAATGCAGCGTGTTACTTGGCGCAGGATATAAAAAGCGGGCCACACTAACGGTCGGCTTAGGGTTGTAAAGAAAGAGAGAAGGACGGCCTGGATACTATATATACGAACAAGATTTAAGCAAGCACGACAGTCGGACAGTAGTCCGACTGTTCAAGTAAGAGCCGAAGATGACGATGCTTCCACTTCAACTCGCGGATGCGCACACCAGAGAGAGCTTCTTCAATGTAATAAGGCAACTGGCGTCGGTTTACAGCGAAATGCAAGAAAATGAAGAACGGGCAAAACGACCGACAGGGCTGCAGAATCTTGGCAATACATGCTATATTAACAGTGTGCTTCAGTCTCTCACTTACACACCTCCCTTGGCAGAATATTGCCTCAGCGCCAATCCACATTCTTCTTCCTGCAATATATCGTCCAACAATGGCTGTCCTTTTTGCTTACTGGAGAAACGCATCGTGAGGGCTCTCTGCAACACTGCCCGTTCATGCGACTCTCCTCGTGAAATCGCGAACTCTTTGAATCTCTTCGCCGAACATTTTGTCGAAGGAAGGCAGGAAGACGCCCACGAATTTCTAAGATATCTGATTGGAGCCTGCAACGACGTGTGTACTGGTCAGTGGAAGAAGGAATTACGTGAAAAAGATGGCGAAGATGAAAGCATTATTAAAAACATCTTCGGCGGTGTAATGCAAAGCCAAGTGAAGTGCATGTTTTGCGGAGGTGAGTCGAACAAGAAGGAAGATATTATGGACCTCAGCCTTCAATTAACAGACTCTGTAACGTCCCTGGAAGAGGCCCTCTCTTGTTATTTTGCATCACAGCTTCTGGATGATGGGCATAATGTTTATAGATGCGAAAATTGCAACAACTTAACGCCAGCCCAAAAGCAATTGTCAATTCTCAAACCTCCCAACGTTCTGGTCATTCAACTCAACAGATTTGCTATGGATGCCTGTGGCTCTGGGATTAAAATAAATCGGAATATTAGCTTTAAACAACGCTTGGTACTTGATAATTATTTGTCGTCTGATCAGAATAAGTATAATATTAATGAACACGATTATACTCTATTCGCCACCATTGTCCATTCAGGATTCTCGCAGGACTTTGGGCATTATTATGCCTATGTGAAGAACCTGGAAGACGAAAGATGGCATTGCTGCGATGATGCTAATGTCTCTCCTGTCTCCGAACAGGAGGTGTTATCAGATCAGCAAGTGTATTTGCTGTTCTTTATTCGAAGAAAATGGGGCTTAAAATCTTATAGTGATTGTAATGGCGATAATGTTATTGCACCAGCTGGGGATTCAGAAATGGAAGATGTTTTCACAGATTGTAACGATGAATTTGAATTAGAAATCGATGATGATATAACATCAGCTGACGGAGATTTTGCTGAGGATGTCTTCTCAGATTCTAACGATGTATTACAGTTCGAATTCGATGATTATTTCGCAGCTCATCGGGATGGCAGAGGAATCGATATCTACAGTAAGGATGAATCCGAATTTGAATTAAAGGATGAACATATTTTTGCGGGTGGGGATGGCGTAGAAGACCAGTGTGTTTTTGCAGGTTGGGAGAACGTTGAAGTTGAATCAGATGAATGGGTAAAGGATGAATTTGAGGATTTGGTGATTAGAGAGAAATTAATTAAACAGATTTGTGTGACAGCACAACAGAATAAAACTAGTAAGGTTATTCGAAAATCATCTCAAAACGGGGTATTGGAACTTGATTAAAACTAAGGGTTATTCGAAAATCATCTCAAAACGGGGCATGGGAACTTGAATAAAACTAGTAGGGTTATTCTAAAATCATCCCAAAACGGGGTATGGGAACTTACCCTTAAAATTTCCTAGATTTATAAATTTTATCCTTCTTTTTATTTCACCAAAATTCTTAGTGGTATCACAAGTTTTTTTGAATTTTTATGGTTGTAAAAAACGCAATAGTGATTTGTTCTATAGATGTCTAAAATTCTAAGTAGTATCAGTGGTAAAAAATGCAATAGTGAATTTGTTGGGATATTTTGCCTATATACAAGTTTTGAAAAAGATGGGAAGAAATTAGTATCCTTAATTAATTACATAATTATAATGTTGTGGTTAAGTTTTATAAAAGTTTTGAAAAAGATTGGAAGAAATTAGTATCCCTAATTAGCTACATAATGTTGTGGTTATCTTTTATAAAAAGGTTCTTGTTAAGATGCAATATAATAATTTGGTCAAATGGAGTTAATTGTAATATTGGTGTTAAAGAAGGTTGTTGCTTTTCTTCCACCATTTTTGCATTTAAATCAATAAAATTGAGTGATTAGAAGGGAGGGATACATTGTATTAACATGATTGGGTTTTTTTGTTACGATTAGGCACTGATATTGTTTTCTTTCTATAAATGTTGAGATAAAGATGTCCATAAGAAAATTTTCATTTGCATCACTTTAGTTATCTTGAATATTCTTTTCTAGTGTGAAATTCTTCATAACCTATAATTAAATGCAACCTGCATGCCCTATTTTCTTTATTGAAGTTGGATGTAATTCCATGGAGTCTTAATCAATTACTAAATATTTAGATTATAAGCACAAATTACTCTTGTTAAGAAAATACAAGCTCCCTGTTATTGCTTCTATTATTAACGATAACCAACTTAGGTTTGAAAGAGGATGCATAAAGGATGGGTGATTAGAAATTTGAATCATTGGCATAGTTATGCTAACATAAAATAATGCAATCAAATTAATAATATTGATAACATTAAATCTTGTATTCTTATAAGTTTAAAAATATGACTTTGATTGATAATATTAAATCTTGTATTATTATAAAGTTTAGGCCATCATGGCTTGCCCTAAGACTTGGTTGGAAGCTACTAAACGTTACAAAGAATCCCAACAAGTTGTTTTTTCCCAGACGTTATGTGCACGAATTTGGTCCTAGCCCTTCTCGACTTCACCAAGACTTTTGTCTTAGAATGTGATGCTTCTGGAAAAGGAATTGGGGCAATCCTAATGCAATATGGTTGACCTTTGGCCTTCACCAACAAAAAAATTTCAAACAAACATTTGGGCCAATCCATCTATGAAAAGGAAATGTTGGCTATTTTGCATGCCTTGAATATTTTGTGTCCTTATCTATTGGGGAAACACTTGGACATATTAAAATTGATCACCAGAGCCTCAAGTATTTTCTGGAACAAAGGATTTCATCCCCGGACAAAAACAAATGGGTCACCAAGCTATTTGGATATGATTATGTGATAATTTACAATAAGGGAAAAGAAAATGTGGTTGTTGATGCTCTTTCCCGCAACTATGAAGAAGAAGGTTCCCTCTTTTCCCTCTCCTTCATTGTACCCGATTGGCTCCAAACTGCTCGTTAGGAATGGTTGCAAGATTCCAAAATATCTCGCATTATCCAACAATTGCAAGCAAATTCTCTAGCCTCTCCAGGGTAATCTTGGAACAATAATGAGCTTCGCTACAAAGGTTGTCTCTATCTAAGCAAACAATTGCAACCTGAATCTACGGTGCTTTCTTAGCTTCATGCTTCACCCACCACTGGGCATTCAAGGTTTACCAAAACCTATGAAAGGGTCAAACATTTGTTTGTTGGGGATGGTATGAAACATGACGTCTACACCTTTGTGGTTGAATGTGATGTATGTCTATGCAACAAAGGAGAAGCAGTCAAATACCTTGGCACACTCCATCCCCTTCCAATTCCCCCTTATATTTGGTGGGATATCTCTATGGATTTCATTGTGGGCCTCCCTAAATTCGAAAACAAGACAATCATCATTGTGGTGGTTGATCATCTTTCCAAATATGCTCATTTTTGTGCTTTGCAACATCCCTTCACCAAATACACAGTGGCCCAAGTTTTCATGGATAATATCTTCAAACTTCATGGCATGTCGTATTCTATTGTCTCTGACAAGGATCCCACGTTCACCAACAATTTTTGGCAAGAATTTTCAAGCTACAGGGCACCCAATTACATCTTAGCACCATATATCATCCCTAGACTGATGGCCAAACTGAAATTGTCGACAATTGTTTGGAAACATATTTAAGGTGTTTTGCATCTAACTTCCAGCATCATTGGGCTCAGTGGTTACCACTAGTTGAATGGTGGTACAACACATCTCTCCATACAGCCACTCTCATGACTCCTTTTGAAGCAGTATATGGACAAAAGCCACCATCGGCTCTCTCATACATTCCAGGTGTCTCTAAGGTTCAGGAGGTTAAAAAAAATCTTACAGTATGCGAGGCCATTCTTTGTACCCACAAATACAATTTGGTGATGGCTCAAAATCGCATGAAGCAGCAAGTTGATCAAGGTTGTTTTGAAAGTCAATTTTTTGAAGGGGACTAGTGTTTCTACGTTTGCAACCTTATAAGAAGACTTCACTCAAAGTTGACCATTGTCAAAATCTTTCTCCCAAATTTTATGGTCCTTATGCCATTCTCAAGCGTGTGGGGCTCGTCACCTACCAATTAGCTCTACCCAATGATTCTAAGCTCCATCCTATTTTTCATGTTTCATGCTTAAAGAAGGTGATTGGAACTAAGTGCCACACTCAAACCTATCTCCCTGATTTCGATGAAGAAGGATCCATTTGGTTACATACCCAAGCAGTATTGAACCAACGTGAACCTCGTCCTCGTCGGTGCACCATCCGGGAAGTGTTAGTGCAATGGAAAGATACAACTCCAAAAGATGCCACCTGGGATCATGTTACCATTCTGCAACAATTTCCTCATCTCAAGCCTTGAGGACAAGGTTGTTTTTCAAGGGGGAGGGCATGTTAGGGACCTATCCTCCATAACCCCTCATGTAGGTAGAATAATATATTTTTAATGTAATAAAGGCCGACATTAGTTTATAAGGATTATTTAGTAAATGAGAACAAGTAAATGTAAGAAGACATAATACAAGCTTCCACTTCTAGAAATATCTTCTCCTAGAAGGTTAATTAGAAGATAGAATTAGTATAAATAAGAGTAGGAGGCATGAGGAATTTTGTCTTGAGAATTATTGTAATAGATTGATGCTTTTCTCGAGGTTTCCCCCTTGAAGAGGCAAGTGAATATTGTTTCCTATCAATAAAGGTATTATTTTGGTGTTGTGGTTTCATATATTATGTTACTATGTTGTTATTCTATGCAATATTTTTGGTTTCGCCTATTATAATAGATATGGTACCTTACATATTTGGATGGATACCTAAGGGTCTTCCACCTGCTTAAGATCATGACCATGCTAATCATTTTCAATCGGGAAGTATACAACCTAACATTAGGCCTTAGAGGTACCCATATGCACAAAAGAGTGAGAATGAGCATATAGTTTAAGAAATGTTAGAGGTTGGCATTGTTCAACCTAGCGAAAGTGCTTTCTCTTCACTAGTGATGATGGTTCAAAAAATGAAGGTTCATGGCATATGTGTCCAGATTATTGACAACTCAACAAAATGGCCATTAAAGAAAAGTTCATTATTTCTATCATTGATGAATTACTAGATGAATTCCAAGGAGCAATTTTGTTTACCAAGTTGGATCTATGTTCTAGTTATCATTAAATCATAATGAGGAAAGATGACATCCCCAAAAAAATATTTAGAACACATGAAGGTCATGACGAGTATTTGGTCATGCCATTTGGCCTTACCGATGCACTTTCAACATTTCAAATCTGGATGAATTCTATTTTCAAACCCTTCCTCAGAAAATTTGTGTTAGTGTTTTTTGATGATATACTAATCTACAAAAATTATTTCTAAGATCACGTACAACATGTTGACATGGTCTTAAAACTACTGGAACAAAAATAACTATATGCAAATCTTTTCAAGTGTGCCTTTGCGGTTCAAGAAGTGGAATATTTGGGTATATTGTATCTCAAGAAGGTGTGAAACTGAACCCTAACAAAATTAAAGCTATGATCCAGGTGGATATTAGTGGTCGCCCACCTCTACCACTGACTCATCACGGTTCTCCATCTTGGCCATTTTTGTTATGATTTTTGGGTCCTAAACTTTGGGAGTCATTTCGATGCCATAAATTATGGTTTTTGGCCATTCGAGGGGTTGGGATTTCCATGGCATTCATTGACCCTAGAAATAATTGTACTTCTTGATTTGATCTTTCCAACGAGCTACTAAACACCCCAAACGGATATTGTATGCAAATGGTTTTCCCTGGGAAGTTGATGCATCAACTAACCACCTCGGGGCCCGCAAACGTTTAGTGCTTCACCTCCTAGGGTTAGGGTTTTGGACCTTAAGATTATTTATTTATGTTAAAAGTCCATTCTTTCAGCCTAGTGTATTATCTTTCTGCGAATGAGCATAGTGGACATCTCTTTCTCTTGCAGTATTCTACTATTTTATTCATTAATAGAAGTTGGGTTTCACTATATTTTTTCAATCTCTACTATAGTTTTGTTTGTATCTCATTTATTTCTTAATATAACTCAGATCAATGGTATCAAAGCAATCCACTCCTTTTATTTATCAGTGCATGTCCCCAACAAGGTCTGGGTCTAGAGAGTTAGGTATCAAGCTAGTTTCACTTGGGGACAATTGTTCTCCCTAGCCCAAGAAACCTTTCATGGTGGAAGAAAAGAGAGATGAGGGAGCAAGAGATCCTTTCAAAATGTTGCTCAAGGGAGCCCTCATGCGATAGAAGAATGAGATGATGGAAAAATTCACTGAAATTCTTCGACGGTTGTCGACGACAGTCAAGGCACCTTTAACAAGCAGACATTTCAGAGGTGCGACACCCTTCAAGGGTACAAGGTAACTTTGATATCCCCTTATTTAAAGGCTAGATATATGCAGATGCTTTGGAGGAATGGTCGAAACTATTAGAATGGTATTACTCTATTAAAAAAAACTTGACATTGAAAGATCACCTTCACTCTCCTTAAATCTATTAGAAACATTGAACCAAATAGGAGAGAGAAGATAGAATTAAACTAGAAAGTAAACAATGGAAATCACACACAATACACGAAGATTTACCCTAAAAACCCTTAACTAGGAAAACCAACATTCCTTGAGTGACTCCTGCTCCTTGTTGTCCTATTCATTCAGTGAATAAAGAGTTACATGACTAACCTTGGTCCACACCTAAGGCACAATTCATTATCATACTCTCTTGCTTTAACACAAGGACAACTCTACAACCAATTCAACTTACATCTTCATGACTAATGTGTTATTAAAAGGCATAGTTACACAGCTCTCTCTGAAACTAAGGGTTTACAACAACCTTCAATTAACCTAGATAGTATTACATAATGCACTATTTATAAGCATCTACAACATGTAAAACCCTAATTTGTGGCACTCAAAACAATTATAGATCCATAAAGATGATTGGTTGTGATCTCGAGAATCTTTGGATTTTGTTATGGGTTTCGACCACCAGTTGAACACCATTCATATACCAATCGACCATTTGGTTGATCACCAGTCGGTTACCCTTTTGACCTTCAGTCGAGTACCAGTTGACCTCATGTAGGTTACCCTTTCGACATTCAGTTGGATACCAATAGGGTCACCTTGTCGACCATTGACTTAACTTAAGAATCAGCCAATTCATCTCTGATTCGATCATCCTTGAATGTCCAGTCAATTGACTGAATCTCCACTGCAAATAATATAACATTCACAACAAAATCCCTCCCCCGTGTCAAATATTGGTGGGAATGTTACTGATAGAGACATAGTGAAGATGATTCTATAGCATTCAGAACAAGACCCACTTGGGAGGCCTTTTTTCATTCCCTCAAGGAGGAGTTCTACTTTTTCGAAAACTATGATGACCAGTACACGATATGGACGACTATGTGTCAAGAAAGAGACCATACGGTTTTGGAGTACACTAACATCTTCCATACCTTGCACTTAAATTTGGGTATCAAAGACTTTGAGCGGCACCTAGTTCTGAAGTACCATAGTGGTCTACATAGGTACATACAAATATATATGGATTTCTTGGACATCTTCTCACTCGGAGTTGCTTATTGATATGTTGTCAAAATGGAGCAAAAATTTATGCAGTGGAATAAGCAAGAGTTTGGGTCTGCAAATCTACAACAACATAAGCATGGAAAAGGTCGACCTAACTCACAAAACAAGGGATAGATCAAGGAAGGCCAACCTCAAGAAATCCAATCCAAGTCGTAGACAAAGAAGGGTAATGGGAAGACGAAGAAGGACACTGGAAAATGGTGTGAGTTCCACAAAATCCCCTAGCACAACACCAATGGATGTCGCTCAAAACAATCATTATTGGTTGAGCTTAAAGAAAAAGAGTCATACCTTGACTTAGAATTTGATTCGGAGAAAGATAAGGGAAACCATATCGTTGATGTGGAACCTAGTCCTACCATCACAATCGAAAATATTGAAACAGATGATTCAGGAGATTGAGGAAGGGGAGCACCTCTTCCATTCACAGTTGTGAGTGAATTGAACTTGATTGCATTTCATTGTTGATACCGAGAGTTATAAGAACCTCATCTTGTCCTAGGTCATCAAGAGATTGAAGCTACCAATGATTCCACACTCCCAACTATACAACATGGGTTGGTTGAGCCAGGGATGAGACCTTTGCATCAGCCAATAGTATCGCTTGTCCTACAACATCAAGCTTTTCAAAGATGAGGTATTGTGTGATGTTTCCCCACTCAAAGTTTGTGATGTTATTTTAGAACAACGTTGTATGTGGAAACATCATGTTTTTTATGAGTCTCGACCCTGTAGTTTCATTAACACTCTGAGGGGGTCATCCCTAAAGGGTACCTGAGGTAGTTATGACTACTACAATTTCATTGATATCGAAAAAATAGTGTCGAAAAACAATCTCACATACTCTTAAGTTTGTCCTCTTCATGGTTCAGTCAGAAGGGGAATTAAAGGTCATTGCAACCACCACAACTTCAACACAAGGCCTCTCTACATAGAAGAAACATGTGGACAAGATTGTAGAGGAACACATAGACCTCTTTGATTCACCTGTATGGGTGCCTCTACATGCATTTCCAAGTCAAACATCCCATTGATTTGATACCTAGTGCTCCCTTTCCCAATGGTCCAATATATAGATGTTCCTTTTTGGAGAATGAGGAAATAAAGCGTCAAATTCATGAGCTCAACTGCAAGGGCCACACTCAATCGAGCTCCTTACCTTCTGGGAGACCAATTATGTTGGTGTACAAGAAGGATGGATCGTGGAAACTATATATTGATTATAAATCCCTCAATAAAATCATTGTCAAGAACCAATACATGATCCCTTGGATTGATGATATTCTTGATCAAATAAACGGTGCCAAGTTCTTTAGAAAGATTGACCTAAATTCGGGCTATCACTAGGTTATGATAGAGTCAATTGATGTATGGAAGACATCCTTCAAATCTAAAGAAGGCCTCTTTGAGTGGTTGGTCATGCCTTTTGGCTTCACTAGATCTCTAGAAACATTCATGAGGATGATGGATGATATATTGTGGTTGTTCACAAAATATTTTGTGGTGGTCTATTTGGATGACATCCTCACCTTTAGTTGGACCTGCATATAGAACTTGTGGCACATTCAGTAGGTCCTAAGCACCCTGTGGCAACACAATTTATACACCAACCTAGAGAAATGCTCATTCGACATGCAAAGAATCCAATACTTAGGATACATCGTGGATGAAAATGATCTATATGTGGACCCAACCAAGGTCCAAGTCATTCATGATTGGTTAGCCCCAACGAATCTGACATAGATCTGCATTTTCTTAGGCCTCACCAAATTCTACCACATTTTCATGTTGGGTTTCTCTCATATAGCTTGGCCCTTAAGTCAAGTGACTAAAGGGGGAGATAAATCTAATTTTTCCAGGTCTGAATCATAACAGAAAGCATTCTAGGATCTGAAACATTGCCTATGTTCCACACCAGTCCTCACATTTCCAGATCTACAACTACAATTTGAAATCGAGACAAATGCCTCTGGTTGTGCTATCGATGTTGTCCTCACTCAGTAGGGACATCCAGTTACCTATCATAGTGAAACATCGTATGATATTATTCACTGGTATCCCACCTATGACAAAGAGATGTACTCCATTGTGCAGGAATGCCGACAATGGAAGCATTACATTTTGGGAAAGAAAATTATAATCCACACTAATGAAAAGCCTATGCAAGTCATGCATACACAAGGAAAGTTATAGAAATATCTCCATCAGAAATGGTCCACATACCTGCAAAAAATCCACCCGAATATTAAGTACAAGAAGGGAAATGCCAACTATGTTGTTGACTTCCTTGGTCAGCCCCCAGTTGTAGCATTCACCACAGTTCTTAACTCATGTGGGAACAAGACCTATAAGTGGCCATAATTATACAGTAGTGACACTAAATTTTCTACTGCTTATTAGACCCTGAGTATCAAGAAACATCTTCCAGACTTCCACCTCTAGTATGTGCTCTTGTGCTATCTAGACCATCTTTGTGTTCCTTCAAGAAAGTGTGCAAAGCTAATTTGGGAGGCACATTACAGTAGGGTGGTAGGGAAATTCGGGGTGGAGAATACAATAGTGGTACTTTAGAGGAATTTCTGGTAGCACAAGCTTCAACATGACGTCGGTTGGTACATCAGGTCGTGCACTACATGTGTCATCGCTAAGTTGTCCATCAAGAAGCAGGGGTTGTACACTCCTCTCCTTGCACCAGACAAGCCCTAGGAGTACATCTCCATGGATTACATTTCAAGGTTTCCCTCCACCAAATATGGTCACGATTGTGTTTTTTTGTTCATCAATCGGTTATCTAAGATGGCCATTTTGACACCCTATAAAAAGAGTATCACAGCTAAGGCCACTACAAAAATCTTCTTTGTGCATGTTTGGGTTCATTTTTTGTCGCGACAAACCATCATTTTAGAAAGGTACAGCAGGTTCCTCAACACCTTTTGGTCCATCCTATGGTCTTTAATGGACACCAAGTTGACCAAATCGACATCTTTTCATCCCCAAATAGATGGAAAAATAGAGGTGGTTAGCAGGATGATTGTGCATATCTTGCACATGTACAAATCTAAGCATACATGTACATGGGATGAGAGCCTCCCATATGTTCAACATATTTATAATAGATCCATCAACAGTTGTATTGGCCACAACCCTTTTCAAGTGTGCTTCGGGTTCCAACCACTGGCCCCCATTGATGTAGCTCTACCCATTACAACTTCCTTGATAGAGTCCTCCCAAGCTCAAATCGAAGCAAAATGAGCAACAAAATTCATTGAATGGATCCAAAACCTCCATTAATGGTTTCATGATATCTTGGAGAAGACCAACACCAAGTATAAGGAACAACATGACCAACATTGGGTTCCTCACAAGTTTTGGGTTGGTGACAAGGTGTGGTTGAATTTGTAGAAAGAGTACCTCAAAGGCCTTGAGAGGAAGCTTAGACCACTCTGATATGGGCCTTACACCATCACAAAGGTTTTGGGTGACAATGCTTTCAAATTGATTATTCATGCTTTCCTTGACTTGGACCCAGTATTTAATGTGGAGTTGCTTCAACTATATTTCCCACCTCTGGTAGACACTTCAGAGGTGGCTAAGAAATTGGCCCCTACATAACTAAATCATGAATGGATTGTATAAGCTCCAGTGGATCAAATCATGGACACTAGGATGAAGGGTACATTCCAGTAGAACATACAACTTTGTCGGGTTGTCAAACTAGGACATCTACTTCAGCAAGGCAAGTGGCTCACCAAGGTTTAGATTCAACAAAAGTTCCCCCATCTCATGAGGGGAATTGATTCAATGGAGAACATTGCTTCATAAAGGGGTAGGACTAATCCAGGTGGATATTGGTGGCCACCCACCTCTTCCACTAACTCATAATGGTTCTCCATATTGGTTGTTTTTGTTATGATTTTCAAGTCCTAAACTTTTGGGGCCATTTTGAGGCCCTAAATGATGTTTTTTATCTATTCGAGGGCCTGGGACTCTATGGAATTCCTAGGCCCTGCCAATAATTGTAGTTCTCGATTATATCTTTCAAATGAGCTATTAAACGCCCCAAATAGATATTGTATGCAAAATTTGTGCCCCCAAGAAGTTGACGCGTCAACCAACCACATCAGGGCCAGAAAACCTTTTGGTGCTTCACCTCCTAGGGTTAGGATTTTGGGCCTTTATGGTTCTTGCTTTATGTTAAAAAGTCATTCCCGTGGCCCATTGTATTTATCTTTCTGTGAATGAGCATAGTCGACATCTCTTTCTCTTCAAATATAAGTTGCCACCATTATAGCCATTTTGTGTTCTACGATATTATGTTATTTTATTCATTAATAGAAGTTGGGTTTCACTGTATATCTGCATACTCTTCTATAGTTTTGTTTGTATCTCATTTAGTTCTCAATATATTATGGATCAAGCTATGAGGGAATTCCCAATTCCCAAAACCTTGAAGAATATTAGAGGATTCTTAGGATTTATGGGCTATTACCCCAAGCTTGTGAAGAATTATGGTCAAATAGGAGAACCTCTAACAACATTATTTAAAAAGGAGGCATTTTATTGGCCTCAAGAAGCAACCAAATATTTTGAAAAACTTAAGGAGGCTATGTATACAACTCCTATCCTGACCACTCCTAACTTCACAAAAACCTTTATTATGGATTGTGATGCTTCAAGGCATGACATTGGTGCAGTTTTAATGCAAGAAGCAAGGCTCCTTTCCTTTGAAAGTAGCCAATTGAAATGAAATAACTTACTCAAACCCATTTATGAAAAGGAAATGTTGACCATATTACATGCAATTAAGAAATGGCACCCTTACCTAATAGGAAAACACTTCAAGGTAAAAACATATAATGACAGTTTGAAGTACTTCTTGGAACAACAATTATCTTCAAAATAGAAACAAAAATGGGCTACAAAGATGCTAGGTTATGACTTTGAAATTATCTACAAAAAAGGAAAATGAAATATGGTGGTAGATGCACTTTCAAGGAAAGAAGAAGACATAGAGGGGTTATTGTGTGTTATTTCCATTCTGAAATTTGATTGGGTGGAAGAAGCAAGGATATAATGGAAGCAATATCATAAGGCATGCAAAATCATTCAACAAATACAAGAGGACCCAAGAGCATTAGATAAATTTGTGTGGATGAATGATTTAGTATGGTACTAGGATCGCCTATATTTATGTAGGAATTCCCAACTTAGACAAAAGATCATTTTCGAATTGCACACTTATGCTATAGGAGGGAATTCATGGTTCTTGAAAACTTACCATGGGATGAAGAAGGATTTTTTTTTGTAAGGTCTTAAAATTTATGTTCAAAAATTTGTGATTGAATGTGCGGTCTTCCAATAGAAGAATAGAGAGACAATCAAGACCCCAGGTCTCCTACAAACATTAGCCATACCATGTCAACATTGGGAAGAGGTTCCAGTGGATTTTATTATAGGTCAACCAAAGTCCATAGGAAAGGATGTCATCATGGTAGTAGTGGATTGACTCACAAAGTATGCCTATTTTTTCTCTCTTTCTCATCCTTTTAAAGAGTACAGTAGCCACAACATTCATGGAAACAATTCAAAAGCTATATGGAATCCCAAAGATTATTGGAAGTGATAGAGATCCAATTTTCATTGGTAATTTTTGGATTGGATTATTTTCTTGTTTGGGTACTCAATTGGCTCACAACTCCTCTTACCATCCTCAATCTGATGGGAAAACTAAGACTTTGAATAAATGTCTAGAAGGGTGTCTTTGTTGCTTTGCATCTAATAAACAAACAGAATGGTTCAAGTGGTGTCTCTTGGCATAATGGTGGTACAACATGTCCTTCCATACTTCATCAAAAATGTCCCCATTTATAGCACTTTATGGATATCATCCTCCATCTCATCAAAAATGTCCCCATTTATAGCACTTTATGGATATCATCCTCCATCCATCACATCACCCTTGAGAGGGAAATCAAAGGTTCAAGCGGTGGAGGACCACATAGAGAACTAACAAGAGGTTCTCAAACTATTGAAGGAAAACTTGGTTATAACACAAAATAGGATGAAACAACAAGTAGATCAACAATGCAATGAAAGGAAATTTGAAGTGGTGGATTGGCTATTTCTAAGGCTACATCCATACAAACTATGTCCCTCAAGCAACAAAATAAGGACTATAAATTAGCACCCAATTACTATGGTCCCTATAAGGTGTTGTGGGTGATTGGAAGTATGGATTACAAATTCGATTTGCCTCCATCTTCACGTGTACATCCAATCTTCCATGTTTCTTTATTAAAGAAGGTAATCAAAGACAAGATCCCAGTTCAAACTATTTTTCCATAGATTAATGGAGAAGGGAAAATCATACTAGAATAGGAAACAATCCTTGAAACAAGGATCAAGCAACTGTGAAATCAAGCAATTACTAGGACCTCATCAAGTGGAAGAACCTACCAGTAGAAGAGGTGACATGTGAAGATGAGTTACTCATGCAGAAACATTCACGGGTAATCAAGTGTTGAGGGAAACACTTGTTTGAAGGGGAGGGGCGTGTTAAGCTCTAGATAAAATCATAGGCATTGAGTTATTACATTTCTATTGTTATATTAGTGTGGTCGGCTTTACCCTTTAATTGTAATTGTACCCTTTGTCTCCAATATATACCAATGAGACCTAGTTTTAGAAATGATCTCATCTTGTACATGTGTTCTATTGTTAAAAAAGGTTGCCCACTCAAAGTGACTTCACTTTCATTCTTCTCTCTCATTCTCAGGGTGTGGAGTTACTTCTCACTCTCTCTTTATGCTATTTTGGGTGTTTTGTGCATAACATAAGCAAAGGTGTCATCAATTATGATTCCTTGTTTATTGGGTAAGGGCAATGAATAGTACCTATCATTTTGCATCCTCTTTTACATTTTCAAGGTTATTTTCTTGATTAAAGGTGTGTTCTTAAATTCACCCTTTACCTACGCATTAAATAACATAAAATGTGAATACTAATATTAATACATATTTTCCATGTGCACAAACAAACAAAAAATGTAAAATACTTATTTCTCTTTTATCTTTTAATGACTCGTAAATGGAAGGTAAAAAAGGCATAAAAGGGTGTTTTATTAATTTAACCATAATACATATGTATATGACTAGATCGATAGAGATGATTGCTAATCAACTACAATTTCGACAACTAATATGAGGAGGCAAGTGACAAAGGTCCAAGGAGATAAGTGTCAAATCTTCGTTCTTCAAGCATCACTACTTCTAATGCACTCCACCTAGAGGTTTATGTAACTTCCATTATGATGGCTTGTGTCTATCTAGGATACATGTATCAAATCACCAAATGAACCCTAGGGGAGATAATGCACCTCGCCAACTTGTACTTTAGCAACAGATTATGTGAGTTTGTGGAAGCCTTTGCATGATATTCTTATAACTCCAACTGGACTCTAGTCTCTTTATCACTCAACAATTACTCAATCTTCAAATTAAATGAATAGGGGTTATGGCCAATGAGAGAAGACTACATCATGAATCGTGTGTTCCCTTATACAAGTAACCTATGTATGTTATGCAATGCTATGCAAATACAAAATGAAATATCAAAAGATAGAATTAAATAAAATTATATATTTTCAATTAGGTCTAGCTCGAGTGGTTACACAAGAGAAATGTTATTCTCCCACATAGGTTCAAATCCTACTTGTGACATTTTTTTTTCTTCATGATCCAATTGTTGTTGAGGTCGTACGCCATGAGAAATATCTCATTCTCACTTATGGATAGGAGGTCGAAGTCAATAGTTACATGTAAAAAAAAAAAACACAATTATACATACATCCTGCTTAATTAGTTTCTTATGAAAAGAGATGACTTGTTTGCATTTATTAATTCAAGTGATAAAAAGGGAAAAAAAACATAATTTGCAAAGTGACAAATCAAAAATCCATAGCTTGTAGAATACTTCTACCCACTGATAATTTAAATCAACATGCAAAATATCTCAACGTGCCTTTAAACTTAATTTAATTTACAAATGAAATCTTACCCCTTTCATGTTATATCAACTTTTTTCCAACTGGAAAATTTCTCAATTATATTATAAATATAATATGTTCTCTAGTCAAGAGATGTTACAAAGGACAACGAAAGGAAACGAAACATTCAATGAATCTTTCACCAATATTGGTCTCTCGACCAGCAGATGGAGAATGTTCATAAAGGAAAAGAGAAAGCAGTACAAGTCCAAAGACCATGCTCATA
>CBVK0103805760.1:0-12361 GCA_900067695.1 Picea abies | reverse complement strand
TATCTTAATAGTATTGTATGGAGAGTCCACTGCAAAAGAATGTAAGAACAGATCCAACTGCGGATGCGACATCCCAACATTCCAAACCCTAGGAAAACAAGAACAAGAAACAAATAACAATCCAGTTAAGAAGCACCAAAAGGCCCAATTGTAGCTGCAGGAGCCAAACCTTGCAAACTCGAATCAAAGAACAATAAGCAACACACAATGAACAAAGAAGCAAGCATCAACCAGTCCACCAGGAATGATGCAATTCCAATCGTGGTTGGACAACCCCAAATGTGCAAACTACAACAACAACAACATGCAAACAATAACAACAACAACAATGAAATAAGAAATCAGTGGAGATGAAAAAAAACAAGCATGAACCACTCAATCAACAATGCCCCTGAAGCATATAAATAAAAAAAAAACGGAAGAAAATGTATTGTAACAAGCCTTCTAAGTAAACATTCAACGCTGCCCAAGCCATGTTAGGTAAAAGTATGTCATAAATGAAAACTTGAATCAAACAACAATAAACAACACACAACGAACAAAGAAGAAAGCAACAACCAACCCACTAGGAATAACGCAGTTCCAATCGCGGTTGCACAACCCCAAACGTGCAAACTATGACAACACCAATAGACAAACAATAACAACAACAACATCCAAATAAGAAATCAGTGGAGATGAAAAAAACCAAGCATGAACCACTGAGCCAATAATGTCGTTGAAGCATATAAATAAAAAATATGGAAGAAAATGTATTCTAACAAGCCTGCTAAGTAAACATTCAAAGTTGCTAATCCTTTTAAGTAAAAATTATGTCAGAAATTCTCTGTAAACATTTAAGAAAAGAATGCAATGTGGCACCTCCCTGACGTATCCCAAAAAAAATTATTATAATTTATGTAAAAATAGTTCCAATAGTGGAGAATGTATTCGAAGGCCAAACTTTGGATATGCCAACATATCAAACATTACCATAAATTTAGCTAGCATAAAATTCTAAACCAAGCATTCGAACTAATGCTAGCATTAATACACCTTCGACCAATGCATAAGAGAATATATGATTCAAAAAGACCATTTACGATCAAATACTTTGGATATTCCAACATATATAACATTGAGAATAACGAAGCCGACAATAAGACCTCCAATCCCTTGTCCAATCAGATCATGACAAATATGGTACTTTTTATTATATAAAAATCCATCTTTTCAATTCCCTGGTTCCAACAATAGATTATATGGAAATATTTTTGGTTAAAGTACAAACTAATATGAAGTCAACGAATTATCGATCATTATAGTCAAAGGAAACTTTGGATATGCCAGCATATCAAACATTGCCATAAATTTAGCTAGAAGAAAATGCTAAACCAAGTATTCGAACTAATTCTAGCATTAATACACCTTCGACCAATACATAAGAAAATATATGATTCAAAAATACCATTTACGATCAAATACTTTGGATATGCCAACATATATAACATTGGGAATAGTGAAGCTGACAATAAGGCCTCCAATCCTTTGTCCAATTAGATCATGACAAATATGGTACTTTTTATTATATAAAAATCCATCTTTTCAGTTCCATGGTTCCAACAATAGATTATATGGAAATATTTGTTGTCAAAGGACAAACTAATACAAAGTCAACGAATTATCGATCGCTATAGTCCTTTTATACCTACGAGAAGGACTAATAATGTAACATTGAAATTGAAATTGTTTATATAGTAAATATTTTGTTTGAGTAAACTAATCTTATATCATTTAAATTATTTATATAATAAAGATTATTTTTAGTACCCTAAGCTTATAGCAAAGCCAACAAATTTACGTCCATAAGTCCAAACTCTATGGATGGTAGAATTTTCCGTGACAAAAATACATTTAAAAAAATGATTAAATAAAAATATGATTAAAGTTAACTATAAATCATAATTTCTATTCATAAATTCAATTCATTAAAGTTTATGATAAATCATATTGATAAATTAAAAAATAAATATAATAAATCTACCCATTTTTACCCCTTTCTAAGTGTATCATAACACACCATATTATTATAATTATACAAAATATTATTTATGGGTTTACAACTACATTGACATATAGTATATATGTACATTATACCACATTTACAATAAGGGGTGTCATATAAAACATTGTTTGTGGGGAAGTTTTGAAAAGAGTCATTGTTGAGAGTTGGAATAATTGTTATATATATATATAATTAAAATTATAAAATATATTCATTTGATTTATTTGATAAATATTTTTGAATTAATATAAAAACTTAGATTAATTAAAAATGAGAAAAGAAAATTATATACATAATTATTTGTGTAAATATTATTTTTATTAAGAAATCAAAATTATTTTTTCTTTTATTAAAAATTAAATAAAATTAAAATTAAAACAATTTTTTATTAATTTTTTAATAAATTAAAATTCACAAATTTTAAAACATTTGAAAAAATAATTTTACAAAGTCAAATTTAAAAACATAATGCATTCATTAAGTCAAATTTAAAAACATAATGCATTCATTAATATATAATATAGTGCATTTTATTTTCAAAATATTTATCACATTAAAAATATCTTAAAAAAAAAACATATAATTTTATATAATTTAAAAAGTTAAAACTAAAAAAATGCATAGTTTATATAAATATCAAATCTTATTTTCAAGATATTAATGACATTCAAAATATCTATAATGTACTAATATATAAAGCTAAAGTGAGACTAATATTTTATATAATTTAAAAAGTTAAAGTTAAAAAAAAAAAAAATGCATAGTTTATATAAATATCAAATCTTATTTTCAAGATATTTGTGACATTCAAAATATCTATAATGTATTAATACATAAAGCTAAAGTGAATATAATGATCTTATAAATAGATGATATGATTTCAAAAATAATATAATGACAATGATGATTCTTAGGCCATTGAGATCTAATTGGTTTATCCATCATAAGAAGGTAAATTCTATAGAATTTTATTTGTGTTCCTAATTTCTATTTATTATCATCATTAGTTTTTAATTATGTTCATTTTCATTCCTTCTCTCCTTCTTTTATTTTTTGAACTTTTTTCCTTAATTCAACTTGGTCTTGTGGAATGCGATCTTTATTTATAAATATTCCTAACCTTTTTGATATTGTAGATTTATTTAGTTCTTCTTTTAATATTGTTAGCTTATCCTTATCTTTTTTTTTCTTTGATATAAAAAATTATGAGGTTCAAGCTCATGATCCAACTAGATTAGCTTATTCATTTATTCTTTGATGGGTTTGATATCGAATTTATTTTCCAAATTAATTAGGGCCAAGTTGTTAATTAGTTTTTCTTTTAAATTTTTAATCCTATCTCAAATGAAATTTGCTTCCACCTCTCCTTCTTGAATTCACTCTTAAACTTTTTTAAATATATAAATTATTTTTATTCTAAAAACTCTAAAAATATATTTTATTAAATTTAAAAATTACAAAAATATAGCCTTTTAATTTTCAAAAAGCTTCAAGATAAAATTTAATAATATTTTTTAAAATTTTAGTACTACACAAAATTATTCTAAAACTATTATAAAAAAATTTAAATAATAAAAAATGAAAAATATTGATAATGATGATTAACATTCTCTAGATCAAAATTGATTTATCTAATCTTAAGAAAGATAAAAGATTACTTGATTTCTTTAAAATTTTATTTATATGCTTGAAAAGTGGTTAAAAGAAGTGTACTAAAATCACCATAGTTTTTATGAATTTGAAGGTTAGGAAGGGTTGTATTGTGAGAGATATTTTGAAATTGTGATATAATTTAGATATACATATAGCAGTTTAAGAGAAAGAGTTTTTCATCTTGAACTTTCTTATTGTTTCAAATATGTCAAATTCTTTGTGGAGCTAGTGAGAGTTTGTTTTATTTTAGTAAAGTTGATTTTCTTCTTTGCTCTAGTCAAAACCAAGAGACACTTTTGATCTTCTCGATTAGGGTTGCCCAAATCCTTGTAGTATCTTAATTTTCTTTTACCTCAAAATATGTAATAATATTTTTAATATCATTTATATTATGTAGAATGGAATTTTTTTGTAATCCTCAATGGTTTATCCAACACTTGGCATCTTTATATCACACCAATGGTTTTGGCTAGAATTTGAATCATTTTTTGAGAGCCTCTTGTTGTCCATGTTATTTATCTTGTTCTTCTACAGTAAGTACTTAATCATGGACATATTGTGAATGAGAGGAAGGCTTGCATCTATGAGAAGGATAGCATATGGTGTATTGCCTTTAATTTTAAGATTATAAGTTATAAAATTGTTTTGGATCTATTCTATTTTTCTCCAAAATTTTTTAGAAACACTGCATCCCCAAACTTCACATCCTTATAAGATAATAAGAGTGACAAGAGTCTCTAAAAAAAAGTTTCCTTTTATTTCATAGCCAAAGATCAACTAAATTACAATGTTTTCAAGCCCATAATAAACTTTCCACAATTTATTTATTCTTATCTCAATACTATAGTTCCAATTAAATTTATAATAAATATAAATTCTAAAATATTCATAAAATACACTTACTCCAAACTACTAATATTATAAATCCTTTATATGTATTTTTCATCTAACAAATCCAAACTACTAGTATCATAAATCCTTTATATGTATTTTTCATCTAACAAATCACACACAAAATTCTTATACAAAGAAAGACTATGAAACTTCTAGTAACTCATCATAAGAACTTCATGGGAATCTTTTATCTTAACCAGCGGTAACATATTTTTAAGAAGATGAACGCTATATTTTTAAAAAACATAACCTTTATTATAATTTATTTCTTAAAAAACATAACCTTTATATAACTTATTTCTTATCGTTCAAACCGGGATTATACAAACGATGAAGAGTTATCTTTAAAACCCTATAAAAATAAAAAGCCTAAAACAATAAAGAACTTCTACCTATATATTATAAAGTACTATAACCAGATCTTCTCCGTTCACTGGATATTGCATGGGTTCACTCCATCGCTTTCCAAATATTTCTCCGTATCTGTGAAACAACAGATCTATTATTTCCTCTCCGAAATAATAGAGGCCGACTCACTGCTCTCGCTTCTTAAGTCACTGCTCTCACTTCTTTTACAATTTTTTTCAGTCAACGCTTCCTTTGTAGAGGCCGAGCCTCTCATGGCTTTAACCTTCTCTTCCGAATCCGATTTTGTCAGGATATCCAAACGTTGTATCTCAAATGAACCCTCTCTCGCTACGTCACAACTCACTTCCTCACGACACGGGCAGAAGAGGGGCAGGTTGAAAGAATCCAGCTTCTCCTCTTCGATCAATCCCTGCAGCAATACAACGTCTTCATTTATAATTTAGTTCAGTAAAAACAAAGGTAAGAAAGGGCAGCAAAGAAGAATAACATTTTCTGAAGTATCACATCCTCCATCTGTTACTAAAGTGGTAAAATGATGATTAGTAAGATTGGAAGGGGCTATTTCACTATAAAATTTTATTAATTTTTTAATATTTAAAATGGTAAAAATATTTATTTGTTATATAGAAAATAAAATGTTCTATTGTATATTAAATGGTGTGACTTAGGTGTAAAATTAAAATTAGATTGTTATTATTATTAAAAAATTTAAAATATATTAAATTTATTTTATTTTATTAAATATTAAAATAATAAAAAGTTTTATTTTTAAAAATATATTTTAAAATATTGAATTTAATATATTTTATTTAATATTAAAATGATAAAAAAATTTAATTATCATATTGAAAAAATAAGTATTTTATCATATATGAAAAAAGAAATGGCATTTTACTATAAAATTGTGAAAATTTTTATAGTTTCTATCTAATCTTGTAAGGAATCCCGTGCTAGAAAAACATTAAGAAAAGTTTTTCAAGATCATCATACTTGTGTTGATTTAAAAAGTCATAAAAGTTGGTAGTGCGATAAATCTTTTAAAATTGAAATCTAATTTAGGTATCTGATGGAGTATGACAAAGTGCTTATCATTTTCAATCTTCTAAGTGTCACACACGTGGGAGACTCTTTCATCCCATGATGTTTTGAGAATTGACCAGCCACTAGTTTCATTGTGAAGCTCATGAGAATTTGTCAAAACACAAAGATATTTTTGATGTTCTAGAATAGGGTTGATTACCTCCTTATAATACCTTAATTTTATTTTTCCCTCTAACCTTTTATCCCACCACATTTTCACTTTAAATTTTGATGTAATAATATTTTTAATATTATCTTTTTTCTACAATATTATTTATTTGTTTATTTTTTAATGGTTTAGTCAAGACTGAACATCCTTATGTCATCCTCTCAGAAAGCCAAAAATAAATAAATTATTAATTATGACTAGTAAAGTCTATGCAAATATACATACCCTACTTTATTATGACCTTTTAAAAAAATTAATAGTTTTCCTATTACCACCTATAATCAAATTGGAATCCATTTTATTATAAAAGTAAAATTAATTATATAGATTTATAATTTTGTTTATTTTTATTTTTTTCATATTATTAAAATTATGTATATAAGATCATTTAGTATATTTCCACCATAAAAGTCAATTATAAATAATTCAAAATATTTTTTAATTTTCATTACAAATATAAATGAATATTTTGTAAAATAATTTATATTATTTTTTTAAATAAAAATAATTATGTGAGTGTGAGATAAACAATTATTTAAAAAAAAAATATTTACTTTTCTAATTTTTTTTTATTTGCATATTATCATATACAATTTTCACCACAAATACAATTATTCGATTTTAACTTTTCATATTATCACGATCCCAATATTTTTTTTTAAGAAATCGAATTAAATATTATATTATTTTTTTCAATTATTAAATAAATAACTTAACACCATTAAATTACTTTCATCTTTGAAAAGTAATTTAAAACAACTTTTTAAAAATTTATTGAGATTAGGAAAGTGAAATAAAAAAGGTTTTAGAAAATTAAATAAATTATATAATTTTAACTAGGAGTTTATAATTATTTTTAAATTGATTTTATGTTGTAATTTTATTTTAAGTTTAAAGGTTTATTGTGATGGGTTATATAATCATTGAATTAAATTAAGTATTCTTATTCAATGACAACATGATCCAAATGAGATCCATAAGAATAATTGGCAATATAGGATCTAAGATGATCAACACAAACAATGTTTAAGGCTATGGGAGAAGTTGAGATCAACTTGTTGGCGTGAAGAGCCACATGCCATAGCTATTGATGTCTACCATTGTATGTAGTGCAATCTAAAGTTGAATTGAAGTATGGCAATATATGTTTGTATGAAAAACAATAATGAGATGTTCATGAGACCTTTTACACGTGGGAAAAAAGACAAAACAACAAAGAAAATAAGGAGAAATGAACTAGAGAGAACTTGAAGTGTTGGGGATGCCTGACCTTCCAACTATCCTCCTTGTCAACTCAGTCTTCTATATCATGTTTCCCCACAATGAGAAAATGATTCTTTAGATGTGAATGATGTAGAGAGGTTTCCTAGATGTCACTAAGAAGCATAGAGATGAATGAGAGAGGTTGTAACTTTCCCATTGTTGAATAATAAAGAGCTTGGTTGAAGTCTAAAGAATGTTGGTTTTCTTGTCCGGGTTTCCAGGTTAAACTATGAGTTATGTGTGTCTGTGCTTGTTAGATGTTGATTTCCTTGTCTATGGGTGAAATTGTTTGCATTGTAATTCAATGATAATGGTGTTCACTAAAAATTAATTCTGATCTATGTTTTGTTTCGGTGATGATAAATCCATGCTAGCTAGGATCAAATTCATTTTTACTTAGATGCAATTTTCCATGGGTCATTAAGCCAAAATAATTTCTCTTTAATATTACCCATAATTGATTCTAAAGTTTGAAATCAATGACCCTCTTTCCCGAGTTGTTGCTACTTACTTTGGGGTTTCTAATTTCATTTTAGGATTTTTTGGGGATTTTCTCTCACTCCTTGAGTCTATTCTACTACTAGCTAGTGTCGATACCTTGTTCATTGGACATGCTTCATGTTGTCAACTTTGTTAGGGTATTTTCCTTTTCCCATAATTTATATATAGATCATACTTCAACATTTGGGGTTGTTTGGACATTTATTAGCTACCCATGAACCAAATAAACATTATTGCATTTTTATCAGCTTCCAAAATGTTTTGATGTGTTGTGGACTACCAAAAATCACACATAGGTGACTTTGTATGTCCCGGGTCACTGAAATAGTCTTTTATATGTTTTCCCATACCGTTGTTTGTCAAAATTTCCCTCCAGATATTTTTTCCCAATAGTTGGTTGCCCAAATTGACTTTCAGAAGCTGCCCCTTCATGACTGGATGTCAAATTCTCCCTTTGAGTTACTTCCTTCAATTTTGATCAAATTGACTCACCCCTGAACATTTCAACTTCATCGTTGGTCATTTTCCCCCTCATTTATTAGGCTGACCAAAATTCCTAGCCGACAAGATTTTCCCTTTGATCGACTAGGCTTTCATTTGGTCGATTTGGTTCACTAGGTCAACCATAACTTAGTCAAATCAACTTGGTCGAATTATGTTTTTTCCAACTAAACTTTCGACCTGACTTCTGGGAGTTCAAATTCCCTAGCAGTTGGTCAACCCAACTTGGGGTTGGTTGGCTGATCTATTTTCGACTTGACATTGGCTCGGCTAGTCAAGTTTCTATAAATTTGTGAAAGCTAAGGTTATAGTAAATAGAAAAGGATTTTTTGTTGGTGATATGGATCAGATGGTATCATAGTAAAAGTTCAAATACATTTAGTGGGACCTATATGGTAAGTGCCCACAATGATTACAAAAGAAATGGAAAAGAGTTGTTTCTAGTGATATAGAGAAGTATATCATCAAGAATGTTAGGGGAACATTATAAAGGAGAAGAAGAAGAAGATCTCTAGGTCAGATTGGATTGATTTGAGAAGAGTTTGTCCACATTGACATCAATGGTGTCTTAACTACTGGCAGCGAAGAGCAAGGAAACTCCATAAATAGAGGCTTGTCATGAAGCTCCAAGAAGGAATAAAATAAGCCAAATACATAGTGTAAGATTGAGGCAGAGATGGGACAATCCAATTATAGAAAGACACGGGTACCTTTCTGTATAGAGGCCAAGGTGGACATCAAGCCTTATACCAGGAAAGTGGATGCTATTAGCCTAAACCAATGGCTAAAACAGATGGAAGTATACTTTATCATGCGTGAAGAAACTGGAAAACAAAAGATTGTTTTTTCTTGTTTGAAGCTTGAAGGTCATGATTTAACATGGTGGGAGAGTGATGCAGTAAGCAAAGAACTAGGAAATGAGCCACTAGTGGTTGATTGGGAAGTTTTAAAGGACACGACAAAATATCAATTTTATCTAATAGGATATGAGGAAAACTAACAAATAGTATGGCATTACTTCAGGCAGAGACAAGGACAATCAATGTAAGAGTTCACAACAGAGTTTAGAAAGAGAGAATTTCATATGGGAGTCTCTCTCAAAAGTCCATACATGTTATTCAAGTATTTGGGGGCATTGTTCCCTCAGATTCGTATACAACTGATGTCATTTAGAACAAAGACAATTGATGGGGCTATTATTCAAGCACAATAACTTGAGGGAGACAAGAAAAAGAAACAAACAAGTACCCACAAGCAAGTAGAACCACAAGAGAGGTAGAGAAAGAGGAAAAACAAGAAGAATATCATGGAAGAAATAATAGAAGAAAAACCTTCCATCCAACAATGTAAATGATGTGGTCCAAAGGGAGAAACTGAGGAGAACTATTGGAAATTTCACCTTGAGAAGTGCCCCAAATATTTTTAGAAAAGGAAGAAGAAATCATTGATATCGGTGGAGTTGAGGAATGGGTGGATAACACATCATTACATGGAAGTTAAGATTAACTACACTAATATTTAGAAAGAGGTGGAATTAGTGTTGAAATCTATTACTATGGAACATAGATGTCTTGTTATCTAGTGATTTCCTTGTTGTTAGAAGCTCACAAAACAACATACACTTGTTGGAATATTCAAATCAAATATGTTGAATTTTTACTTACACAACTAGCAATTATGGTTCTTCTTTATTATTACAATCATTTAGCACATTAGCTATATAAATAAGATCACTGAAAGAGAGGCAATCATAGAAACAATAGAGACACATAGATTATCCTGGGAAACCCTCATGAGGAAGAAAAACTAGCAAAACTTCCTCAATATAGATAGAACAAAGACAAAATAGAATATCCTCCTCTACTCCTTCACTAGGAAGAGTAGCGTACCACTTGACCAAGAAATACCTGGAGATAGACCATAAACCCTCCTTGACGTCAACGACACTTGTAGTAGGTTCTCCTCCAAGACTTGTGCACTTTTTCTCTTGTTGCAAAGCTCATGAGAAAGTGTGAAAACGAGGTGATATCCTCCTTTATAAATAGTAGTCTGGCCTCCCTTAATTAGGTCTGGCCCGACCTATCACTTTACCCTTTTAATTTGCATTTAATTGTCAAAGCACAAAAGGGTTTACTTTTACAAAGACACAATAGGGCCTAATTAATAAATATAATATAATAATATTATTTAACACTCCCTCTTAAATAAAGTATTCTTCAAAGTTACAATATTTCAACACTCCCCCTTAACGAGAAGGGTATTCTACTAACAATATTAATAACAACTGATTGGACTCAATACATCATCAAGAGGAGGGGACATTGTCATCAGCATTGGGAACACTTTCAGTCATATCTATAGATCATTGGAAGTTTTTCTCATCATAAACATCAGTAGAAACTGAACATCATCACCATCTGCGGCGTAGAGATGGAGTAACATCGTCATCAACAAAAACATGAAGATGGAACATTAGCATCTATATGTGGAAATATACTGTTGCAGGTGCATCAACAACAAAGATAATTTTTTAATTAAAATCCCAAACCTGTAAGACAATGGAATTTTAAGCATAGTTGAATTCTCCGAGACCAACGTTCATATGAAACACTTTCTCCAAATCCATCGACGACCTTAAAAACAAACCCTCCAACACTTAGACCTGTCCCTACCAATTTTCAGTACAGCTTAGGCATCCAATGAGCTTAGGCAATTTTGTGTGCATGGAGAACTGAAAATGATGAAACTTATAATGTGAATACTTTGACACGTTTGTGACTTATATACACTATGACTTCCTAACTAGGTTTAATTTAAGACCGTAGAAGTAACTTTTGTCTTTTTCAAGATCATTTTAATAAAATCAATCATAAAACTCTCTAGTTTGTTAATTTTCAAGTTATTTTTAATAAAATGAGTTATATACCTCCAACCTTGTTCAAAGTTAGATGGCTTATACAAGTTACGCTCATTGGATTTTATGAACCTTCTAGAAGCATGGTACATTGTCAGCAACATTGCATTTATTCCCCATGACCAATGAACAAAAACATTTTCTGAAGTATAACGTGCTTCATGTGTTCCTAAAATGGTAAAATGTTGGTTAGTCATTTTGGAAATTGGTATTTTATCCTATATGAAAAGGTAAATGATGTATTTTAATTAAAATTAAATGATT
The DNA here is from genome assembly GCA_900067695.1 of Picea abies. Taxonomy (NCBI): domain Eukaryota; kingdom Viridiplantae; phylum Streptophyta; class Pinopsida; order Pinales; family Pinaceae; genus Picea; species Picea abies. Next base: position 709 of record CBVK0103805760.1, on the reverse strand, counting down.
AATTTTTATAGTATTTAAAATGATAATGTTAAGAGTACTCTAGAAATTATTTAGTTATAACAATAAGTTTGATTTACTGAGGTTTTGTTATAACAATAACTAATGATAAGGTTTGATTTTCTCCAAATTCTACCTGTGATTTTTTGTGTTGTCTGTTTTTCTGCTCGGAAAGACTTTTCTCTGCTCCCCTTTCAATGCAGTCCATGGATAATAAGAGAGTATTCGTGTCTTGGGAAACTAGTTAACATTCGTTGTTGTCACTGCTTAAAGATTGATCTATGTGTTTTGTTGTTGGAGGATTTCGATCCGCGATATGAAGAAGATCGGTTGATTTTTATGCATGTTGAGATTGTGAACAACTTGCGTGGAGTGGGTCACGACTTTTTGGCAAAGCCCGTAGCAGAGTGGCACACGAGAATCTCATTGCAAGGTAGAGGAGTTTTATACTACGTGAAGACTAGCACGACCTGTGTGCCAGAGAAAGAAACTTGAATTTTTTTGTGCCATCATTTTTTTTTTTCTAGTGTTAAAATTTCTATGATAGAAGAGGTCATTGTCCGAAAACCTGTGTGGAAGAGATGAGTATAAATTTGAAAGTATTAAATCATTTTTTTCTCTTGCAAGAATTTTTTTTTTTTTTAATTCACAAATGGAAAATACTTTGGCTAATTCATATCTAAATGAATCAAATAAGTTGGATGGTTCCAAT
>CBVK0103805735.1:15098-36462 GCA_900067695.1 Picea abies | reverse complement strand
CTACACTCTTTCCCTACACGACGCTCTTCCGGTCTGCTGAGGAGCCTACTTGTGAAAAAATGAGGTGTTTTTATCTCCATCTTGAAGCCACAAACTTATAGACTTCAACCTCCACATAGCCTCCTCATTTTTCAGTGACTTGACATATTTCTGATACACTGTTTACTCTTCTTCTAACAATTCAAGAAGAACATCATTTCTTTCTAATATTTCTTGAATATCTGCCAACATCATATGATTCTCCAATACTTCTACACGCAGAGAAGGGACAAAATATTTAACCCAAATTTTAAGAGAAGCCTTAGTTAATTTGAGCTTTTGTTCCTAGATATGGACAAGGGAGCCCTTGATCCATTGACTATAGGTTCAAGAGACCAAAGGGAAGAAAACAATATTTTCCGTCCATGGGGGGGTTAAACCAAACAGGAATTGGCCTAGAGGAGATAGGGTGGTGATAAGAGATTTCCTAGGGGATCATGAAAGAGGAAATCGGCCCAGGAAGAGACATAAAGGAGTTGTGAATTAAGAAGTGATCAATCCTTTCCATAATCTGACCTAGAACGACTCTTATATTATTCCATGTGAATTTCCCTTGCTCGGATGAACATCAATTAGGTCCAAAGAAGACATTAGATCCTCCATATTTTCCCTTGATGGATCCCTTACAACAAATCCCCATCTTTTTTCCCTTGGATGGAGGGTAGTATTAAAATCCCCAACAATTATATAATTTTAACTAAACCTAGACTCCCCAATTCCTAACAGATAGTTCCAACTATCTATTTTTTCCCAATAGATATTGGGCATATACACATTAAATAAATGGATTATCATACTTGTAGGAAGATGAACAAGCTTGACCATGATCTAGTGTGTTTCTTCTAGACTGCTTTCCAGATGATAAATCTATGGGTTCCAGAGAGTACATAAACCCCCTAATGCCCCTCTTACACTGGCTACTAATCCTTTACTTTTCCTCCATATTTGTTGAATTTCCTGAAGGACCAAAGAATCCTTCATTTTTTGTCTCCTAGATCAAAAGAATTTGGGGTTTCTCGACTTTGATTAATTTCGCTAATGCTTCTTTCTTCTCATTGCTTCCCAAAACTCTGTAGTTCCAGGAGACTAATTTCATTATTTACCTAAATATTTGGATGCCCCCCCCTCCCCTTTAGAGGGCTAAGGAATATTTTGGGTTGCCCCTTTTGAGGGGGGAACATATCCATGGGTCTTCCCACTTTTCGCCTCTTTCTTGAATGCTCCTTCCAAGGTGGTTTGAATGCCTAACTCTTTGTTTGAATCTACTTCATTCCCCCTTCTATTCTGATTGGAATGTCTACCCACTTTCTTTGTTGTTATATTTTGGGAGACTTATATCTTTGATTCTTCACTTGATTCCTCCTGGCATCCTTCCTCTAGAATAACTGGAATACCTGAAATAGATTGAGAAAGAATCTTGTTGGGGGTGGGATCCCCATTCTTGGTGGATGGAGCATCTTGAGGTAATATTCCCTTGGGATTGATCTGGTTGTTGGGTGAATGCCTTTCTGGTTTCCTTCTTCATTTTTGGTTGTCACCATTGATAGTGCACTTTTTCTTTTAGCTAATTCACCATAAGATTTGGACATTTTTTTGTGAAATTCCCGTATTCATGATAGGCTTTGCATTTGAACAAGAGTTGCTCATATTCTACCTTTTGGATATAGGACCAATTATCTAAGGTTAGTTGAATATCCTCAAGCAAACCCTTTTCTAGGTCCACCTCTACACATAGTCGAGCACACTCCTAGAATCCTCTTCGTTTAGCGCGATCAATGTATCTATCTAACATATTTCCCATGTTTCTCAGGGTTTCATCACTCCGGTAATGAAGAGAAAGAAAGCGGAGATGAACCCAGACAAGCACTGCAGAAGGAATGTCATTCTCTGGATTGAAGTCAGGCATCCATTTATTCAAATACATACCCCTAGTGCTCATAAAATATGCCCCCCTTCTGAAGATAAGATCCCAATTTTCCTTATTTCAAACCAAAAAAAACCCTTACCACAAGAGCAAATGGACGTGAAGTCGATGGATGCACTGACACTTTTGAACTATCATCAAGCTTCTTGATGAAGCGAGAGGGCGGAAGATTTACAGACTTGGTATAAAAAGATACCAAATCCTGAACATCTACAATGTGTGGTGACTGCAGGAAGAAAAAAACCCAATATGAAAACAGAGACCAAGAGAGAGTTGGCTTCCAAGTTCCAAGTATCTCAAAATAAGAGTTAATTTCAGTATGCTTTAGCTGTTCATAGCCGTTGGCGAATAAAAATTTTAGGAACGATATTTTAAAAAGTTTTTAGAGTAATATTTGGTAATCGTCAAACTAAAACATGAAGAAAGAGATTATATCTACATCCTTGGAAGAGTGTCATAGTCAAACGTTATAATCAAATGTAAGGTCCTTCAGATACGATTTTAAATATGCAGACATTGATATATCGACAAAGTGGATTTGGTAACTTTTTGTCGTTCTACACGGGACCCAAGTTATTAAAGATGCTCTAAAAGTTTACTAAACCTATAGTGAAGACATTTCTTGTCACTATAATAAATTTGCGTAATGTTTTATATTAAATTAGTTTAACCGTGTTTATTAATGATAAGATTTGGTCAATTGAATTAAAAATACGTTATATAAGAAAAAATAAGTATATTAAGATTTTGTTTAAAAAAGAGTTGGTATTAGACGAGACTTGGTATTAAAAGATGATGAGGAAATAAATATAAAGTTGCCTAAAGGTTTATCGGGAAAGAAAGAAAGGTATGCAAAATGATAATGTTACTTGGATGCTTAAGATGGGAGGAGTGGTATTTCTTAATTTGAGATGAAAAGTAAATAATATGTTATAATAATTTTGATTAAAAATATTGATGAATTGTGAAATTTATGTTTATAAATAAGAAAAAGTAAATAATATATTATAATAATTTTGATTAAAAATATTGATGATTTGTAGAAAAATTATGTTTATAAAGGAAAATCAGAAAAAATTATATATTTTAACATTTGAAGTGAAATGAAAATAAATGATATGTTAAAAGTTTTTAGGAAGAAACTAAATTTATAAAATGTTAAATAACTTCATCTCAAAATTAATAATAAAAAAAATATTAATGTTTATAATATAAATATTTAAATATCTCTAAATACAAAAATATATATCAAGAATTTCATAATTTAAATTAAACAGACTGAAATGATGAAACGTTCATATCATTCAAATTCATTTCTTTATTGTTTTTATATATGTGATTACAAAGTGTATGACGATCAATCTCCATCTTTATACGAGAGGTAAAAAAATAAAGAAGAGTTTATTTCTAAGGTATATATATATATATTATTATTATTCTATATGTTATTACTTAATTATAATATTTTAGGGTTTTTTTCTCCTTACAATATAATTTACTTAGTAATTAAAAAGATAAAAATAAAATTAAAATATAAATTAATTATTCAAAAAAAATTAAAAGTTAAAATGTCATTTAAAATTTAGGAAGTTTTAGAAAAGATAATTAATAAATTAAATATTTTTTAAGGGTTAGGTTGGTTTTGGTTTTTTTCACCAAAATCTAGCAACATAAATTTGTATGAAATCACAATTTTTTGTTGTTTAAATTGCATTTTAAAGTCCAAAACTAATCGTTGCCCTTTATTATAAAACATTAGTGGGCCTAATGGTTAACCTAAATGGACCTAATGGTTAAGAACATATGTTCCTCCTTGGAAGTCAAAGGTTCAAATCTAAAGAGAGGTATGTACAATCATATTAAATTATCTTATCTTAAACACTTTAAAACATTTTATAACATAATGATGATGGTGGTAGTTAAAATATATATATATATATTATTAGTTTTGATGACTTAAAACTCTAAGAACGTGAATCATTTCTATAATAAATATAAAAAAAAATTACACATAAAAACATCTCTCCATACAAAAACAAATTTTCATATAAAAATTATTTGTAATAAAATAATATGAAAAAAATTATATATACATATGAATGATAACATAATTAAATTCATAGAAAGCGTTTACTATTTCAAAATCCATATGCTTTGGTGAAAACTAAAAAATAATATGCTTTGGTTTTTCATATCCTTCATTGGATTAAAAATATAAGAATGATATTTACGTTTATGGATTAAAAAGTTTTAAGAATAATTTTTGGTCCTCGTCCAACTAAAATGTGAGGAAAACACTTGGTAGGAGAGTCATAATCAACTGTAGGCTTTTTAAGATACGATTTGAAATATATAGACAATGATATATGGACAAAGTGGGGTTTCGTTATATGTAACTTTTGTTGTTTGGCATATGGATCCCAGTTAGTAGAGATGCATTCATTTAATACAAATATTTTTACTTTAATTTTTTTATGAAGTTATTATATACACATATTCATGGAATTTCTCATACTACGCATATTCATGAAAGGTATTGGTTAAATGTTTTATTTTTTTAATTATTTTTATTGGAATTTAGTGATGTAAATTTGGATAAAATTTTTATTTTCTATTATTTAAATTGTATTTTTGAATGTATAGATGGATTCAGCATTATTGAAAAACTTCATAACACTTAGATTATACAAACTTAACCACTCAAATCTACAGATCTAACTATTCTTTACAAAATTTTGAGCAAAATCGAACAGAAAAAATCACCCAAAAACTTCCAAAAAATATAACGTTTAAACTACTAATACAATTCCTCACAGTGGAATTATTCACAAAGAAGAATATTAATACAATTTCTGCACATGAACGACAAGCCTCAGGTATGACAGTCCATAAAATAAAATAACAAGTTTCAGGTATCACGGCCCATAAAATACAAAATTATGGTTTACAGTCTGATTTGTAGTCGTTATATACGTTTATTAAATGTGAGTTTAGATAAGCTGGATAGATCCACGCTGGGTAATCATTTCACTTATTACACCAGATGTGCTGGCCAAGAAATGACCTCTGTACGCCAAGGGTAGGGACCTCTGTTCTTTTACTACCTGACATACACACAGACTTTACACACAGTCCATGAATGGCCAGTTAATTTTTCTCACAGGCCAACACTGTAAATATGAGAAATATGTTATTTTAATCACCGCAATTGAAAAGAGACTATTCAAATCTGTTCTTTTCCTTTTTAATTATATGGCAATTGACTGCGATTTACCCATGATCTATGTTTTTTTTTCTTTTTTATTATGAAAATTGACTGTGATTCACCCATGATCAAATTAGAGGGAAAAGACAGAAAATTTGAACATTGGCTCTCCCACAGTTTAGCAAGAAAATACAAAGACAAACTTTGTACAGATTATAAATCTATGCATAACCATACAAGAAATCCTGCAAAGATGCAGGATTTTGCGACGTTCTCATTCCATTACTTCATTTTTCAATGCAAAGAATATGCCCTCTGTACAAATCCCAACCATAGACCAGATCAAAATACTACACGCTCTTTCTTCTGGGCCGCAATCACTCGTTTAAAGCAAATCCATTCGTGGCTTCATGCAGCCTGTGGTGTTTACATGCAAAAATCCTGAAATCTCCTACCTAAAACTATGCAACATTTCAGTGCAAACTTTTTCGGATTAGAATCCGAATAAAATTCACCAGTTCTTCCGGATTTCGAAGGTGTAATTCATTTCCAGGTAGCATTTATTGTCGTCGTCAACAAAATGGAAGTAAACAAGCAAAGAAATGTGTTAGAAGAGATTCAATTTTTTGTGTAGGAAAACCTTAAGAAATAAACGATGATCTTGAACAGAGAGTAAAGAAACAAAGAAAATGGTGATCTTGAACTGAATGTAAATAAACAAAGAAAATATGTTATTAGATGAGATTCCATTTATTATGTGGGAAAACTTTCAGAAGGAAAATCATGATCTTGATACCTTGGTTCTTGCTGCGTAAGAACCCCTTGCCAGAATTCCACACGGCGTGATCTCTTCGTCCATAACGTACGTATACGGCTCTTGCTGAGAACTGAATGTTCCCAGCATAACACGAGTGTTGTCCACTGAAAAAAATTAACAGGAAAGAAGCCAAAGTCCTTCAATCTCAGGCGCTCCATTCGACAAACTATAAATCCTGTGAGAACATAAGCTCTGAGAAAAGATCTTACCTCTGACTCCGCTTTTCCACACGGTGTTGATGTAAGTGAGACCCGACACAATGTTATCGACAACCGAGAAACATAATTTCAGACTGCAACAGCTGCCTTCCTTGAGAGTAAACCAGGAAACCCTCGATTTAGAAACAAACGGAATAGGGAGAATTAATTCGGGCCGTTCCGGGGATAATATTGAAAGACTCAGGATCTTCACATCCGGCTCCAGGTGTTCTGTAAATTGCAGAGACATCAGTTATGGCAAAAAGGCCAATTCAAAGTCAAAAAGAACAAAGCAGAAGCAAAAATGCCGAATTCAGTGTCAAAAAGAACAAAGCAAAAGCTTAAAAATTCTTTAATGAAATGTTCATACCTCCCATGGACTCCATGTCCAGACTTCCCAGCAGTTTCTCTTTCCATCTTCGCAAGCTCTCGTCCTCCTGCCAAGCCATAGTTATTTTCTCGGTTAAGGTTATTCATAGTTAAAAATGCCAAGAAAAGAACAGTTGAATAGCCATTTTAGGAAAAGTAGATCATAGTTATCGACTGTATAAATTTGTTTCTTTTGAGTCTTCCTTCGGTTCCTATTTCATTGCAAATGTGGATGCTTTGCGTAGGCTTTGGAATGAAATATTTGTACATCTCAACTACAGATATTTTGCAGCAGCAGTTGAGCACACAAAAATTAGTGCTTCGTCTTCTTAAAGTTTCTTGTACTAATGTAGTTTGTCCAGGTTGTGTCTTTGGAAAAAATATAAAGATCATTTTCCTAAAGGAAAAGCATGGTGTGCTACAACACCTCTTGAGTTGATACATAGTGATTTCATGTCATTTCCAACTTGTTTATTTTTAATGGCTAAGTATGCATTCACTTTTATTGATGACTTTTCATGTTGCTTTTGGGTATACTTTCTAAGTACAAGAGTGAGGTCTTTGCTACTTCTAATAACTTTAAGGATTTTGTTGAGAAACAATCATCTCTTTCTATCAAGAAACTACACAGAGATAATGGGGGGGAGTATGGCAATTAGACATTCACATATTTTTGTAGAGAACATGACATTCAACATCATCTCATTGTTCCCTACAGCCCTCAACAAAATGGTGTTGCCGAAAGAAAGAATCGAACAGTGAAAGAAATGAAAAATTGTATGATTCAATCCAAGAACATGGCACCTTCATTCTAGACTGAAGCATTAAACTCTGCAAATTACATTTAGAATAGGATGCCTCATTGCGACGTACTGCATAAGACTCCAGAGGAAGCTTGGATCCATGTTAAGCCTAATGTCTCTGCTTTTAGAGTATTTGGCAGTCCAACATGGGCATTAATTCTAATTGAAAAGTGCAAAGTTGTGGAGAAGAAAAACCAACCATTAATACTTGTTGGTTATTGTGAGGACATGAAAGCATATAGGATACTTGAACCTATTACTAAAGGAGTCTTCTTTCGAAGAGTTGTCTATTTCGATGAAGGCTTCAACCCCACATCAAATACTTCTCCATCTTCAGATTGTCATGCTGAAAATGGTGTTGAACATGTTGACAATTTTGTTTTAGAAGATGATGATGATCATTTTGAAGTTCAACATCAACATCAACTAGAAGAAAATCTACCACTTGCATCAACAGAGCATGAGCATTCTTAACAGGAACAACTTGATCAAGAACTACATCTCAGGAGCAGATTTCGTGAGAGAAAGAGGCCTGACAGGTATGGCTATGAGCCAACTGATTTCAACTATTTTGGCTCAGCCTCTTCTTCCCTTATTTAGTCACAAACAATAGGTGTCATTTTTTTTAGTCATGCTATCTCAAATGATCCACAACAATTTTCTGATGTTGTTGGCATACCTGAACGGGATGTTTCCATGACAAAGGAGTATTCTTCATTAATGAAGAATCACACATGGGATTTTGTTTCTCTTCCAAAAGGACGGAAGCTAGTTCGTTATAAATGGGTCTATAGGACCAAATATGCAACATATGACTATGTTGACAAGCATAAGGCATGTCTTGTGGCCAAGGGATTTTCACATGTTGAAGGGATTGATTACTCTTAGACTTTTTCCCATGTTGCCAAGATGAATTCTATACACATTATGCTTTCACTTGTTTCTTCCCAAGGCTGGTCAATCTACTAGATGGATGTAAAGAGTGCCTTTCTGCATGGTGATTTAGATGAGGAAATATACATGGAGCAACCTCCTCGTTTTGTGTAGGATTATTCTCTTGTTTGTAAACTCCGACATTCTCTGTATGGTCTCAAACAAGCCCCTTGAGCTTGGTATGAGAAGATGGATAGTTTTCTGATTTCTTTTGGGTTTGATCGTTGTCATTTTTATCCTGCAATTTACACTCAGAAGAAGGGTACTGATCTCTTGATTTTGGTTCTATATGTGGATGATTTAATTCTCACGGGGAATTCTTCATCTATGATTCAGAGTATTCAACAAGCATTGATGAGATAATTTGATATGACAGATATGAGACTTCTACATTATTTTCTTGGTCTACAGGTTCTTCAGTCTTCTGAAGGAATCTCCATTTTTCAGCAGAAGTATACACTTGATTTACTTTAGCGCTTTGGCATGGTTGATTGTAAACGTGCCCCTACTTCATTTCAACTAGGAGTTACCCTTTTTGCTAGTTTCTCCTCACCACATGTTAATCCTTCGTTGTATCGACAACTAGTTGGGATTTTGTTGTATTTGACTCATACACGTCCTATCATATCTTTTGTAGTAGAACTTGTCTCTCGGTTCTCTCAAGATCCTCCTGAGAGTCACTGGAAGGCAGCAAAGCACATTCTGAGGTACATTCAACGCAATACCAAATTTGGCATTTTGTACTCTTCTGGTGCTTCTCAGCTTGTGGGCTTCACTGACTCTAATTGAGTTGGTTCAGTTGATGATCAAAAGTTCGCATCTGGCTTTGTCTATTGTCTTGGATCCACACCTATTACATGGTCTTGCAAAAGGAAATCTACAATTGCTTTATCCTCTGCGGAAGCTAAGTATCGTGTTGCAGTTCTTGCTAGTCAATAGGTTCTTTGGCTTCAAAAACTACTAACAAAGTTTGGCATTCAGCAAGATCATCCCACCACTCTTTGGTGTGATAATCATAGTGCCATACACATTTCTTGCAACCCAGTGTAACATCAACGGACCAAACACATTGAGATCCACATGCACTTCATTAGACAACTCATCCAGGATGGTGTTCTCAGCGTGGACTATTTTCCCATTGAGGCGCAAGTTGCTGACATCCTCACTAAACCTTTGGCATCACCTCGTTTTCTTTAGCTACGATCAATGCTTCGGGTGAAGAAAGTTGTCTCTAGGGGTTATCTTGAGACCTCCTACCTTCACTTTTTAATGTTGGTTTTCTCTCTTTACGGGAGGAGTTTTTTTTTTCCACTTATGAGAGTTTGTATTGGGTACCTTGCAGGCCTAGTAGCCAGGACCCATTTTTTGTGGTTTTTTGTACTTCCCTAAGTTTCACTTTGGGGGGGGGGTGTTGATGTATAAGCATACTTAGGACATGTTATCTTCTTGGTTGTTTGTGTACTCACACCATGTGCTTCTCTAACTTATCACTAGAGTGGGTGAATTGCCCAAACATCTCTTTTTTTTATTACTCCAATGAGTGAGTTATCCATCTACCTCCATCTCCTCTCAGCCTACTATAAATAGACGAGCTCTTCATTGTAATCATGCAATAAAATCTAATAAATCAATCTTTGATTTGTAGAAGGTTGTTGGTCCTTGGTCCTTGCAGTGTTTCTTGAACATGTGATATTGTTTTACTCTTCATTGTAATCATGCAATCAAATCTAATAAACCAGTCTCTAATTTGTAGAAGGTTTTTGGTCCTTCCAGTGTTTCTTGGGTGTATTTTCTTAAGTATAAGAGTGAGGTCTTTGCTACTTCTAATAAATTTAAGGATTTTGTTGAGAAACAATCATCTCTTTCTATCAATCATCATCTCATCATCTCACTGTTCCCTACAACCCTCAACAAAATGGTGTTGCCGAAAGAAAGAATCGAACGGTGAAATAAATGGAAAATTGTATGATTCAGTCCAAGAACATGGCACCTTCCTTCTGGACTAAAGCAGTAAACTGTGAAAACTACATTCATAATAGGATGCCTCATCAGGAAGTACTGCATAAGACTCCAGATGAAGCTTAGATCCATGTTAAGCTCAATGTCTCTACTTTTAGAGTATTTGGCAGTCCAACATGGGCATTAATTCTAATTGAAAAGTGCGAAGTTATGGAGAAGAAAAGCCAACCATTGATATTTGTTGGTTATTGTGAGGACATGAAAGCATATAGGATACTTGAACCTATTACTAAAGAAGTCTTCTTTCAAAGAGTTGTCTGTTTCGATGAAGGATTCAACCCCGCATCAAATACTTCTCCATCTTCAGATTGTCATGCTGGCAATGGTGTTGAACATGTTGACAATTTTGTTTTAGAAGATGATGATGATCATTTTGAAGTTCAACATCAACATCGACTAGAAGAAAATCTACCACTTGCACCAACAGAGCATGACCATTCTTAACAGGAACAACTTGATCAAGAACATGAACAACGTGATCAAGACCTGCATCTCAGGAGCAGATTTCCTGAGAGAAAGAGGCCTGACAGGTATGGCTATGGGCCAACTGATTTCAGCTATTTTGCCTCAGCCTCAGCCTCAGCCTCTTCTTCCCTTATTTAGTCACAAACAATAGGTCTCTTTTTTTTTAGTCATGCTATCTCAAATGATCCACAACAATTTTCTGATGTTGTTAGCATACCTGAACAGGATGTTGCCATGACAAAGGAGTAGTTTTCATTAATGAAGAATCACACATGGGATTTTGTTTCTCTTCCAAAAAGACGAAAGCTAGTTCGCTATAAATGGGTCTACAGGACCAAATATGCAACATATGACTATGTTGACAAGCATAAGGCACGTCTTGTGGCCAAGGGATTTTCACATGTTAATTGGATTGATTACTCTGAGACTTTTTCCCATGTTGCCAAGATGAATTCTATACGCATTGTGCTTTCACTTGTTGCTTCCCAAGGCTGGTCAGTTTACTAGATGGATGTAAGGAGCACCCTTTTGCATGGTGATTTAGATGAGGAAATATACATGGATAAACCTCCTCATTTTGTGCAAGATTCTTCTCTTGTTTGTAGGCTTCAACATTCTCTTTATGGTCTCAAAAAATCCCCTCGAGCTTGGTATGAGAAGATGGATAGTTTTCTAATTTTTTCTGGGTTTGATCATTGTCATTCTGATCCTGCAGTTTACACTCAGAAGAAGGGTACTAATCTCTTGAATTTGGTTCTGTATGTGGATGATTTAATTCTCACGGGAAATTCTCCATCTATGATTTAAAGTATTCAACAAGCATTGATGAGACAAATTGATGTGACAGATATGGGACTTCTGCATTATTTTCTTAGTCTACAGGTTCTTCAGTCTTCTGAATAAATCTCCATTTTTCAGCTTGATTTACTTTAGCGCTTTGGCATGGTTGATTTTAAATGTGCCCCTACTCCATTTCAGTCAAGAGTTACCCTTTCTGCTAGTTTCTCCTCACCACGTGTTAATCCTTTGTTGTATCGACAACTAGTTGGTATTTTGTTGAATTTGACTCATACACATCCTGTTATATCTTTTGTAGTAGGACTTATCTCTCGGTTCTCTCAAGATCCTCATGAGAGTCACTGGAAGGCAGCAAAGCACATTCTGAGGTACATTCAAGGCAGTGCCAATTTTGGCATTTTGTACTCTTCTGGTGCTTCTCAGCTTGTGGGCTTCACTGACTTCGATTGGATTGGTTCAATTGATGATCGAAATTCCACATCTGGCTTTGTCTACTGTCTTGGATCCACACCTATTACATGGTCTTGCAAAAAGAAATCTTCAATTGTTTTATCCTCTATGGAAGCTGAGTATCATGCTGCAGTTCTTGCTAGTCAGGAGGTTCTTTAGCTTTGAAAACTACTAACAAAGTTTGGCATTCAGCAAGATCATCCCACGACTCTTTGGTTTGATAATCATAATGCCATACAGATTTCTTGCAACCCAATGGAACATCAACAGACCAAACACATTGAGATCCACATGCACTTCATTAGACAACTCATCCAGGATGGTGTTCTCAGCGTGGACTATTTGCCCATTGAAGCGCAAGTTGCTGACATCTTCACTAAACCTTTGGCATCACCTCATTTTCTTTAGCTATGATCAATGCTTGGGGTGAAGGAAGTTGTCTCTAGGGGTTATTTTGAGACCTCCTACCTTCACTTTTTAGTATTGTTTTTCTCTCTTTACGAGAGGAGTTTTTTTTTCCACTTCTGAGAGTTTGTATTGGGTACCTTAGCAGGCCGAGTAAAAAACCCATTTTTTGAGGCTTTTTGTACTTCCCTAAGTTGCACTTAGGGAGGTGTGTTGATGTATAAGCTTACTTAGGACATGTTATCTTCTTGGTTGTTTGTGTACTCATACCATGTGCTTCTCTTACTTATCACTAGAGTGGGTGAATTGCCCAAACATCTCTTTGTTTTATTACTCCAATGAGTGAGTTATCCATCTACCTCCATTAATGATGTCTCCTCTCAACCTACTATAAATAGAGGAGCTCTTCATTGTAAGCAAATCTAATAAATTAGTCTCTGATTTGTAAAAGGTTGTTGATCCTTGCAGTGTTTCTTGAACATGTGATATTGTTTTGCTCTTCATTGTAATCATGCAAGCAAATCTAATAAATCAGTCTCTGATTTGTAGAAGGTTGTTGGTCCTTCTAGTGTTTCTTGAGCATGTGATATTGTTTTTCACAAAAGGAGGATCAAAGTTTCCTCCATTATTCAGTTAGATATTTACTCAAGAATGATGCTAATTAAGGCTAAAAGTGGAGATGCGGGGTATCGATCCCCGTACCTCTCGCATGCTAAGCGAGCGCTCTACCATCTGAGCTACATCCCCAAGATATTTGTTGTCAGACGGGTTAATTTCAACAGTACCAAGAATAACAATAAAACACAGTCATACATACCCAGCAATCAACATTCGAGCTTGTGTGGTCTGACAAAATCGTGATGTTTAAATGTCTGTGGTCTGCAAGAGTAATGGTGAACGGGGTGAAAAGAGTTATCGCGGTTGCCAGGGATCAAACCGAAGTTTCAGCTACAACAAATTGATAGAACAGAACTACAAATTTCTTGCGCCCACCGTGGGGCGCGAACCCACGACCATAAGGTTAAGAGCCTTGCGCTTTACTAACTGAGCTATACAGGCTCGATATATAATAGCGAGTATTCCCGTTTGTCATGTGGGATGATCCCTGGCAAGGGCGATATCTCTTTCCTTTCCCTGCACCACTACTCTTGCAGAGACACACATTTAAACATCACGATTTTGTTAGACCACAGAATGTCAATTGATGATTGCTCAGTAAATATGTATGTGCTTTATTGTCATGTTCATTGTTGTTGAATTTTAACCCGTCAAGTAGCGATTATCATGGGGATGTAGCTCAGATGTAAGCATGCGAGAGTTATTAATTTGGTCGATTCAATTCATTTATTTATGTGGAACATAGGGAGTCGAGAAGAGTAGCATATTTAATCCCACATGGAGAAGCGTGGAAGGATTCTGTCATCTTAATATGGAGAGAGAAAACTCATTATGCTGTATGGGTGGGCGGTGATGAAATTTAGCACGAAAGGAGGATACAAGTTCCCTCTGTAACTCGGTTAGATATTCACGCTGACACGGTTGCATCTGAGTCCACTATCTTGTAGCTATTGATTTTTTTTCTTCATGTTCTCAAATTATTCATTTATTATATTTTTACAAGCTGGTATATTAAGCTGATAAAATTTTCATCATTTTTGTTTAACACAGTCATTGTAGTATAGTGGTACTTATTTCCGCCTGTCACGCAGGTGACCCGGGTTCGATCCCGGCAACGACGATTTTGGGTAAATATATTCATGCCTACAGAATTATATGTATGAAGCTCTACACTTGAAAGTTTACTCTGAACCCCAAACTCAGGTTCGAATCCCGGCGACAGCGATGCTTTTTTTTCCAGCCAGACTCTACACGTTTAAACACGAGGTCCATTGATGATGAATGTGTGTGTATTTTTGGTAGTCAACTGGTACTTAGGTAACCCGGGTACGGGGAGAGAGCTCAGATGGTAAAGCCCTCATCAAATTTGAGGCCGTCACTATCCTTCTTTCAAGAGCTTTCTAGCACTTTATTTAAAAAAAAAAAAAAAAATCTTTACGAGAAGAAAATAAGCTCTAAATAATCTCTAATTTAGAGATTTTCTCTAAAAGTTCTAATCAAAACTTTATCAATCTCAAAATTGAATATCAAAACTTTACTAATTTATGAGATTTTTCTTCATTAAGCTAGAGTTTAAAGTGTTTCATTGAAAATTTATATGATAGTTTTTTGCTTAGTGGAAGATCATTCCCCTATATTAATAAGTGGTATATTTGCAATGTGCATCTATTCCTTTTAAAAATTTATAGAATTTGGAGACACATATGATGTGGAAGTGTTAAAGATTGTGAAATGTTGACTAAAAATCACATTTAATGATTATTTTAAAAGGGATAACTCATTATACCATTATTTTCAAGATAAGGATACTCATTGTTATTTGATTTTTTTTTTTTTTTTTTCAAATAAAAAACATATTATAATAATAATAATCTATTTTTAAGGTCACGGCCAAGCCAACACACTAAATTGGTGTATGAGACCCCCTTATTTGTGGGACAAGGGAGCCCCTTCCGCCCAACAATTTGACTGGTAAAGTCTACGAAGGTATACATACCCTACCCCCCTCTGGATTTGAACCTGTGACCTCTTAAAAAGAAACACATGTTCTTAATCATTAATTTTTGGTTGTCAACATATAAGGGTTACATTGATAATATCCTTTCAAAATGAACTATGACTTTTTCCTTCAAATTTGATCTCTAAGCTCTATCTTAGCATGCAAAAGGTACATAAATCAACAACCTCTCTTCATTTCGTTCAAGATTCAACAATCACTTGTTTTGATCTGCAAGAAATTACATTCTCTTGCTTCAAAAATAAATTTGATTTACATTGCAGAATTATGAATTATGGTAATGAAGATAAGCTAAAATTTCACATTTTGACTTGAATAATTTCAAAAGGCATATTTTGACTTGAATAATTTCAAAAGGCATAATTTTCATGGTTACAATTCCATGCTTAAGAAATAAACTTGAATTGCATAATTATGGCAATGATGATAACGCAAGATTTTACATTTTTAGTACAATAATTTCAGAAGAGAAAAAGATTTTATAATTAAATGAAAAAGTGATAAATGATTTCTTGTGACACTTCATATATCAATTATTCATGTTATATCTTCATATGTTTTGATAATTAACTAGACTTGGAATGAGTGTTTGGAGCATACTAAGCAAATTATGTAAACTCGTACATATTTAGGTTGTATGCTAATCTTGAGAAATATATTTAGGTTTCATTGTTAATGATGTATGTGTTCATTTTTTCCTTTCAAAAGATTAGTTTTGTAGAAGTAATTTTACCTCAAAAAAAAAGTCTTTACAGAAATGCGGAATAGTATATCCATGTATGTAGTTATTATTTTATAACAAATTCAACAACAAGAATAAAAAGTAAATATTATACACACCATTGTTAATCTAAATTACAAATATATTGGGAGTTAATTTCGATGGATTTTTTCACAAGTTTGGTGATTTTTTTATATAACTTTAGCGATGTGTTTGTTATGGTTAATAAATTCTCAATGTTGGCCATTCCTATGTAGTGTTACAAAATATATATCATGCATGCTATAACCAAGATGTTTTGATGCATGTGTAGCTTCAATTTGTTTTTTCTACATTAATTTTCTTTAAGATGATCTAGAGTTTATCAATGCATTTTTTAAGTCACTTTAGATGATGTTGAATATAAGCCTTAACACATCCACAAAATTTCTTCATTGGACAAATGACCAATTTAGAGAGGTTGCTAAGAGGGACATAGTACACCTTTTATACATGCCCAACCCCACACATATCTATGCATGTGGTATGGTAACCTAGCAATTGATATACAAGTCTCAAGGGTTGGTTCAATTTATCTTAGATCAAGATGCGGAGCCTCTCATTATTGGCAAGTCTTGGGCTTAACTCTCCCGAATCTCTTGGAATTAAACACCATAATTAACAGTGATAATTTACCATATTTACCTTTTATAAATCATAAAAAAGTACTTAAACAATTTTCCATAAAATCTACACTGAAAAAACTTAACAATCATACAACATAAAATATAATAGATCTACGCATTTTTGTACAAATCAAAGTTCATTGCAATTTAACTTCAAATTCTAACCTATAGTTTCCATCAATATAACATATCCCATACCAATGATACAAGGAACTTTTTATTACAACATAGAAAAAAATCAACAAAGCTTCCCAATTTTTATAAAGTGCAAAATATATGATAGCAAGTTCAAATTCTTCTCACTCATACCATAGATAAGCTCATACCATAGATAAGCATAAGAAGCAATTGTTGGAGTATTTTGTTACTATCAAGAATTAAGAATTGTATTGTACCTTGATGTGTTAGGTCTAGTGAGTTATTTGTGGTTTTGGGTTGCATTTTTCTTTATTTTTATTTTGATAATGTTATATAGTGTATATAATTGTATTGTGTGTTAGGTTTAGTGATTTATTTGTGATTTTGGGCTGCATTTTTATTTATTCATATTTTGATATTGTTATACATTGTGTATAATTGTATTATACCTCTATGTGTTAGGTTTAGTGAGTTATTTGTGGTTTTGGAGTGCATTTTTATTTATTCCTATTTTGATAATGTTATATAATGTGTGCATAATTGTATTATACTTTTATGTGTTAGGTTTAGTGAGTTATTTGTGGTTTTGGGTTGCAATTTTTCTTTATTTTTATTTTGATAATGTTATCTAGTGCACATAATTGTATTGTACCTTTGTGTGTTAGCTTTAGTGAATTATTTGTGGTTTTAGGTTGCATTTTTCATTATTCTTATTTTTATAATGTTATACAATGTTCATAACAATATGTAACTATATTATGAGTCATTCATTTGTAATATATTGTTTATAAAAAAAAATCAAATATATAAACAATAAGGTCTTTCAATTATGGAGTTGTTAGAATTGGACAATACTCCTTCTAAGCCATGTGGTTTGTGCAGTTTGTTAAAGAGAATATTAAGTAATATTGATTTTTTTACTTTAAACAAGTGTTATAGTAGAGTAGTGGCTGTGTTTTTATGTTTTTGTTGATAATGAATTTGGAAATGTTATAGAAACAATTTTGTTAACGTTGATTTAGACCTTGAGATATAGATCAATAAAAAAAATAGCCTTTGTTAGATTTAAGTTTACAACTAGTTTAATTACAACTTAAGACCATAGTTACTAAATTCAGTCGAATTAGCCCAAATAATGTGGAAGATTGATAGTACAATTCATGAGTTGAACTATCTGATTTAATTTGATTCATTGAATTGTGTTGTTATCTTTACCTTGAGTGTGTGCCTCTTACTTTCATGCCACACCAAAAATGTTTATAACTACCACGACTGCCTCTACGAGATCACTCTCTTGGCCTTTCATTGACCCAACATAGGAAGAGAGGGCCAAAATGAAGATAGATAGTCACATTGCACAATTTTTTGTTGTTTTTTTCATTGTTGAAGCTAGTATCACAACAATAGCAACTAATGGATCTATGGTGATTCTAGATGTATTCATGAGGAGATAACGATAAGATGTAAGTGCAATCACATAGACATGCTATTTGACCTCAAAATATATTCAAAACAGTAGTGACTAATGGATCCATGGTGATTCTAGACATATCCATGGGGAGACAACGAATAAGATGTAAGTGGAATTGCATAGCCATGCTATTTGACCTCGGAATGTATTCATGAGGAGAATAATGATAACGATGGAAGAGAATTACATGGATGCTTCTTAGATTTGTCATCAACATCAACATTGTTATTTTGGAAAATTATATTTGTGAATTTTGGTAAATTATATTGGAGAATTTTAACGATTTTTTTTCAAATTGAAAATTTTTCATTCAATTTTTTTTTGTATCATACCAAATTCGAATTCAAACTTAGTAATTATGCTTAACACTACATACTTTAGTAGTAGGTTTAATCCATAGATTATTATAGATCCAACTACCTATGTAATAGTTGCTACAAGATTTTCATGTGTAGAAATCAAATGATTGACTCTATATGAATTGCATAATGTGTTTTGTTTTGGGTGAGTGCAAGAACTTGGTGGCTGAAAAAGTGGAAATGGCATGATTAAGAATGTGTGTGTGTGTTCTTAGGAACGCACAAGTGTTCCTACAACTATAGGTTCGGTTGTGGTCAAACCTCCATGTGGATTTCCATGTAGGTTAAGCAGTAGGAGTGTGTGCACACTCTTAAGAACATGTGTGTGCTCTTAAAAACGCGTGCATGTTCTTACTGTTGTTTTTTTTTAAATTGCCCAAGAGCGATTTTGTGCATATTGTGCACAAAATCACACTTGTGTTTCTCATTGGGAAAATAGTGTGAAGAGAGGAGGAAGAAAGGGAGGATATTGCTACCACCACCACCACCATGTGTCCAGGTATGTTACATTTATCTTAACTTTAATCCAATTTAGCCATTCTAATTTAGTAATTTTTACCCAATAATCTTAATTAAAAAAAAATTGTGATTTAGTATTTTAAATAAAAAAGGAAACTAATTTACATGCCATGGATGTTAAATTGTAGCATATACAATACAATGGAACCCCAAGAAAATTTAAACCCCTCACAAGAAAACCAAGAAGATCAAAACCCCAACCCACCACCATCACCACACAATGTAAACAATGAAATTGAGGAGGGGTTGGTGATATTAAGAAACCTTGAGGAACAATTAAGGGAGACTAGAGAACCTAGCAGAGTCTCCTTGACCACTTCTTTGGACATCATTGTTCAGTCCATTGCAATTTCCCAAGGGAAATTGACATCTATTTCTAACTATAGGGAAAGAATGTACGAGTATTATAGACCTGGTTTGGACAGAAACCAAATCAAAGAACTAGGCATTTCAAAAAAACAAATATTGTCTATTTTTAGGGATCCTAGAAATGGCCAAGAACTACCATTGACCAGGAAATGCATATCCATTGATTGGTGCATCCATCCCCAGATTAGTCAAAATTGGATGGATAGGTGGTACATGGTTTTTTATAAACCTCCCTGCAATAAAAGTAGATGCCCTTATATTTTATGAGGAAATTATGGGTAAACATGTCAACTAATTTGACATTACTGACTTCCAGGGGGTGGGTCGAGGGTCCGCACAGGACCGAGAGTAGGCTAGGAGTGACCTCGAGTTAGGTCCCCTTCCCCCTAGGTGAAGGCCCAAAACCCCTTGTAACATACATAACCTCTCACAGGCAGGGCACACTAACTTCGAGTCCCCATTTGGAACTAATTCATCTTATGATACATTCTTGATTACTAAATATGCATGAAATGTACACATGCATTGATTAAGATTCATGCTACCACATAAAATAAATGAACCATACAACATGCACAACAATAATCAACAAAAATGTATATTATAGATGTGAAAATCATAGATAGTTAAATACACAATGAAAATAAAGATACACAGGTAAATAACCATAGCAGAGAGCACTTATCTTTTCTGAAACAAGACACTGACCGACTGCAGACCAAAGACGTTCTACCCAACCGTAGACATTGTTGTTCCAAGTCTCAGTGACAATGTCACCCCCGAGCCAGGGCTATGAATCCACAAGGACAGTTCTAGAGTGTCACTCGAATTCCCAAACTAGTGAACACTCAAGCTCTCATAGGATTCTCAACACCCAAAACAATCCAAAGTATGCCAACTCTCTTCTACCCAACCTACACAACCCAAGAGAATGGACTCCCTTCTCTGCCATGTAGTCCCTTAGGCTGTCCATATCCTTCCAGGGCTCCAGTGCAGCTGGTCCAGAATCTCCATGCCGGGACTCTCATGAATCGCAGCTATGAGAAAAACTAAGCATAGACCAAAGCATCTCAGACATGCAGGTCTTGATTCATGGCTGGAATACACCAATGGTCTCTACAACCAACCATACCATGGATTCTCTTCAACAATTTTTTTTCCTTTCCCAATCCAAGATACGAATGAGGAAAGATGAGTGGGTGAAATAATGAATGGAGTGAAATCCCCATGAAAGGTGTGAACAACGAGTAATTGAGTGAATGAGGGAATGAGTGAAATCCCCACAAAAGGTGTGAAAAACGAGTAATTGAATGAATGAGTGAATGAGTGAGAAAGAAGCAACCAACAAAAGAAGAACCCCCACCCCTAATGCTTCTTTCTTCTCATTGCTTCCCAAAACTCTGTAGTTCCAGGAGACTAATTTCATTATTTACCTAAACTTCCCAAAACTCTGTAGTTCCAGGAGACTAATTTCATTATTTACCTAAAGATTTGGATGTCCCCCCTTTAGAGCGATGATGAATATTTTGGGTCACCCCTTTTGAAGGAGGAACATATCCATGGTTCTTCCCACTTTTCGCCTCTTTCTTGAATGCTCCTTCCAAGGTGGATTGAATGCCTAACTCTTTGTCTGAATTTGCTTCATTCCCCATTCTATTTTGATTGGAATGTCTACCCACTTTCTTTGTTGTTATATTTTGGGAGACTTTTATCTCTGATTCTTCACTCGATTTCTCCTAGGTTCATTCCTCTAGAATAACTGGAATAACTGAAATAGGTTGAGAAAGAATATTGTTGGGGGTGGGATCCCCATTCTTGGTGGATGGAGCATCTTTAGGTTTCGAATGAGACTCAGGCTTCTCCACCACTGTCTTTTTTAAGTCTTCATTTTCCAGAATCATCTCACAATATTTTGTTTTGTCTGCTTATATATTTTCTAGTGTTGCATACTTGTTCCTACTTATCTCAACCATTTGACTCTCTCCAGCCACAGATATGAGAATCTGGGGAGATGGGAATGGAGGATTTTGTTGGACACACTGACTACACTGAGAGGGGGGGGG
>CBVK0103805735.1:0-15090 GCA_900067695.1 Picea abies | reverse complement strand
CGGGGGGGGGGGGGGGGGTGAACAATGTAGGGATCTTTTCCCAAACTTCCCTTTACACAAAACTCCTTAGTTAGCAATAACAATTTTATTCATTACTTACGGTTGCGATTTATAACAAGTTAAGTGTGAACATGCATGAGAAACATATATCATCAATAAGTCATCACCATAAAGAACACAAAGAACACAAATATATCATCAATAAGTCATCACCACAAAGAACACAAGATGTATGTACAATTTTCTTTTTATTACGGACTACAACCCTTGGATTATCAACAACAATTGAATAGAGTACAAATCTACAAGAGCACCAGCTCTATAATGCAAGACTCAACTCACACCCTCAACACCAACTAAGAACAGGCAACAATCCTCAACAAATACCAATCTGTCAACAGGTACATGACCTGCGGGTAGTGCATCATGCGTATGTATGTGCCCTACCAGTAGTACAAATCGTGTATGTACACGACCAGTCTGTACTACAACCTGCGTATCACTTCTGAGTTATTTAGGGTTTTCTTTTCAAGATAAACTCAAATCCTCTGCAACCTCCAATCACATTCACTTCTGTCTTTCACTGTCCAATCTGACCCATAACTGATCACAACATATCCAAGCTCTCCAACAACTTACTCATGTTCCTCAACCATACAATATGAATTCTACTCAATCATGTATAAGCAACCAATATACTATATCAATCATATCAGTACTGAATCATAAGAGTGTTTCTCACTCTATCAACCAACACAAACCAAATCACAACAACCATACCAAGAATTTCTTAGGCATTCACCACACAACAAGCAAGAGTATCCATAAAGACAACAATGTAGCCATACCAGAGTTTCTATGGCAGATCTAAGCCCATAAAATGAAGATCTGGAACCTGCTTCAGTCTGCAAGAGCTTGGCACCAACTCACACACAAGTCTTCATGACTTCATCCACTGTACACGTTCTTTCCTCATTCAGTGCGCGTATGTACGTGCCCTAGCTAACTGCAGCCCGCGTATACCTCAGAAACTAGGGTTTCTGAACCTCTAAAACTTTTTCCGTCATGATCTCAGACTTACCGAAACTTTGATGCATCCATGAGATCCTCTAGATAATCTCTCTCTCATAATATATCTTCAATACATGCTCAAGAGATATTTTTCACAAGAGACCCTTGCCTCTTATTTATACTCTCCAAGTAGATTCCTTAGAAGCATATTCTAGGTCACTTGGCCCACATAGCCACTTGTTAAAAAAATAGGATCGCGGAGCAATAAAATAAAACAAATGCAGAAATAAAATACATAAGATACACAATACAATAGAGACACGGATATACGTGGTTCACCTAGTGTGGGCTACATCCACCAAAGAAATTTCCAGGTCCTTCCTTTATTATTATCCAGCAATCGAAGGGATACAACCTACAACAAACCCACTCTTTATTATTATCCAGCAATCGAAGGGATACAACCTACAACAAACCCACTATAACTTCCTCTTCTTTCTCTCACAGTCTCCTATCTTGGAATACAATATTCTATTTTTATCTTAGCCGCAATACATTTCCCTCATTAAAATAGGGTTGCCTTTGAGGGTAAAAAAAACCTAACATAATTTCTATCGTTAGCTCTGTGACCTTATAATGAACGATCCATATTTACAATGAAATTACAATATACATTTGCAAGGCAATTTTTCCTTCGGGGACTTCGCCCCCAAACCCCCACTGGGGGCCCGCTTGTTCCCAAATGCCCCATCCGGCGGGATAGCCCCCCCAGATCCCGCAGAGGGGCTACCCTACCTCTACACTCCCCTGCGTGGAAGAGTGTACATACTTCTGGGGTGTAAATACTTCATGGGGTGTAAACACAACTGAAAGCAAGGATCTCTGAATCAGGAAGATAATCAGACTCCACAACCAATAAGTTTGACTAGTTGAGTTGAGTTTAGATGTTGCATTGGGATCATAACCATGCTAATGAGACCTTACCTTGGTATCATCACCAAAGTGGTGCATTATCCTTGATTCCTTGAGTTAATAGAGTGTTCTTTACCTTCATTTGAAATATCCTCATGATCTTCCTTTTTGTCATTATTAACACATACTTCTTTGCTTTTATTGGAAATGTCTTCAAGATCTTCCTTTGTGCTATTATCACTTGATTCTTTATCTTCACTTGAAATGTTTTCAGAATCACATTTAGAAATAATGCATTCAAGAGTTTTTGATGATTCTTTACCTTTGATGATCTTGATGGAGTGGTCTTCAATTTCTTCTTTCTCTTCCTTGCTTTGATATGTCTCCTCTAGCTTTAGCCATAGATCCTTGGTGGAAGTGTATTGTCCCATGCTCTCTTTGATAGGGCTTGAGAGTCCACTAAGAATTGTCTTGAGAGCCAATGCATCATTATTCTTTCCTTCCCTTTGAGCTGCAAACTTTGACTTGTTCTTCAACGGAACATATCCACCGATGGTTTCCTTACAAATAGCTGCTCCCATTGTCTTCAAATACACTCTCATCTCTATTCTCCAAGTAGAATAGTTTTGCTCATCAAGGATTGGAACTTCATCATCCATTTGTGTGTCTATGGATCTCCTTCAAGCTTGCTAAGGCTTGTAGTGAAGGCTCGCTCTGATACCAATTGTTGGACACACCTACCACACTTAGAGGGGGGGTGAATGAGTGTGGGGATCTTTTTCCCAAAAATTCCCTCTTGCACAAAAACTCATCAATTAGCATTCAACATTTATTCATCACCCATTGTTGTCATTTATAACCAGTTAGATGTGATCACATATCAGCAATATATCATCAACAAGTCATCACCACAAAGAACACAAAGAACACAAGATGTATGTACAATTTTCTTTTTATTACGGACTACAACCCTTGGGTTATCAACAACAATTGAATAGAGTACAAATCTACAAGAGCACCAGCTCTATAATGCAAGACTTAACTCACACCCTCAACACCAACTAAGAAGAGGCAACAATCCTCAACAAATACCAATCTGTCAACAGGTACACGACCTGCCAGTAGTGCATCATGTGTATGTATGTGCCCTACCAGTAGTGCATCATGTGTATGTATGTGCCCTACCAGTAGTACAAATCGTGTATGTACACGGCCAGTCTGTACTACAACCTGCGTATCACTTCTGAGTTATTTAGGGTTTTCTTTTCAAGATAAAATCAAATCCTCTGCAAACTCCAATCACATTCACTTCTGTCTTTCACTGTCCAATCTGACCCATAACTGATCACAACACATCCAAGCTCTCCAACAACTTACTCATGTTCCTCAACCATACAATATGAATGCTACTCAATCATGTATAAGCAACCAGTATACTATAGCAATCATATCAGTACTGAATCATAAGAGTGTTTCTCACTCTATCAACCAACACAAACCAAATCACAACAACCATACCAAGAATTCCTTAGGCATTCACCACACAACAAGCAAGAGTATCCATCAAGACAACAATGTAGCCATACCAGAGTTTATATGGTATATCTA
The DNA here is from genome assembly GCA_900067695.1 of Picea abies. Lineage (NCBI taxonomy): Eukaryota > Viridiplantae > Streptophyta > Pinopsida > Pinales > Pinaceae > Picea > Picea abies. The sequence continues at coordinate 11,559 of CBVK0103805735.1, read as the reverse complement.
AGCCCATAAAATGAAGATCTGGAACCTGCTTCAGTCTGCAAGAGATTGGCACCAACTCACACACAAGTCTTCATGACTTCATCCACTGTACGCATTCTTTCCTCATTCAGTGTGTGTATGTACATGCCCTAGCTAACTGCAGCCTGTGTATACCTCAGAAACTAGGGTTTTTGAACCTCTAAAACTTTTTCCGTCATGATCTCAGACTTACCGAAACTTTGATGCATCCATGAGATCCTCCAGATAATCTCTCTCTCTCATAATAGATCTTCAATACATGCTCAAGAGATATTTTTCACAAGAGACCCTTGCCTCTTATTTATACTCTCCAAATAGATTCCTTAGAAGCATATTCTATGTCACTTGGCCCACATAGCCACTTGTTAAAAAAACAGGATCGTGGAGCAATAAAATAAAACAAATGCAAAAATAAAATACATAAGATACATAATACAATAGAGACACAGATATACATGGTTCACCTAGTGTCGGCTACATCCACCAAAGAAATTTCCAGGTCCTTCCTTTATTATTATCCAGCAATCGAAGGGATACAACCTACAACAAACCCGCTATAACTTCCTCTTCTTTCTCTCACAGTCTCCTATCTCAGAATACAATATTCTATTTTTATCTTAGCCGCAATACATTTCCCTCATTAAAATAGGGTTGCCTTCGAGGGTAAAAAAAGCCTAACATAATTTCTATCGTTAGCTCTGCGACCTTATAATGAACGATCCATATTTACAATGAAATTACAATATACATTTGCAATGCAATTTTTCCTTCGGGCGCTACGCCCCCGAATCCCCACCCAGGGCCCGCTTTCCCCCATACCCCCCAGACCCCGTAGAGGGGGTAACCCCCCTCTGCACTCTCCTGTGTGGACAAGTGTACATTATTCTAGGGTGTAAAGTCTTCATGGGGTATAAACACAGCTGAAAACAAAGACCTCTGAATATGGAAGATAATCAGGCTCCAAAACCAACACCACATAGTCAATTATGTTCAAATTTTCCCAATTTGCCACTTTTCCATGTATCCAATAGCCACTTGACCACTTAACATTCTTTCCTCATTATAGGGTTAACCTTCTCATAACTACTTTCCATAAATAGAAAGTTCTCCATTTATTTTATTATTTAAATAGTCCTCCTTGACTTTGTCACTTTACTTTATCATTTAAATAATGATTTCTTCTTTTCAAGCACTTTGACTTCTTTGACCTTTTGGGGCTTCAAGCCAACATATGAGGGTCCTTCATCCTCGTAGGGCCATAACTCTCAAACCATGAGGATTTATGTGACATTCCACATACCACCGGAAATGGCATGACAAGCACTATCCATCTAGGATAGTTTCACTAAACAATTCATTGATCTTCATCTCATTATTCCACATATAAGCATGGGTTCTCTAACCATACTTCTAGGATAACTCAACTGCAAAGCGTCTTCCCTTGAGGGATTTCACCATAAGGGGACCACTTTGCAGTTCATCCATTTGTAATCCTCATCAACCATGATAAGAAAATAATGAGTCATCTTTACATCAAAACCAACTATGCATCATTTATCAAATAAACCACATCGATCCATCTTCATCTATGCATCACATATCAATGGAAACTCATTGATCCATCTTCATTTATGCATCACATATCAATTACAACTCATTGATCCATATTCATCTATGCATGACATCATATGACTATGATTCCACTTGACATCTATCCATTCACATCAAGGACAATACATATTACATTAGTATGCTATGACAAGACATTGTTCCTTTGACATCAATCAATCAATCAATCAATCCTTTGACATCAATCAATCACTTGACATCAATCAATCAAACCTTTGGCATCAATGATAACATGATCCAACAATCTCCCCCTTTTCATTGATGGAAATACCAACATTGATGTCAACACCAATCATTGATGTCAACATGTCGACAAAGCATTGCTTCTACATCAATAGTCATCAATCAAATCAATGTCACTATCTCTCTCCCTTTGACATCAATGGAAAAGGGTAGTTCTCTCCTTGGGGCAGCTCCCCCTGCTTGAACTCTCCTTGGGGATGCTCCCACTTTCTGAATGCCTTTGATATTCCTATGAATAATCTCTCCCCTTTTGAACAAGGGATATCACTCTGATGTAATGATGAAGATATATCGCTCATGCTCCCCCTGTGACCAACGCTCCCCCTCGAACTATGCCTCCATGCTCTTTCAAATATAGGGCTATTTTACCAAGTATGCAACTGATAAATATCTTCTCCTAGAGTCATGGGAAGAAGAGTGACCCCCCCTATGGATATGTATCACCATGTCTTCTCTGAAATATGAACAATATGCTACCACTACAAATGTTACTACTCAACCGGAACATAGATCAACCCCTCTTTCTATGACGATCCTTGGACCTGTCCATGCATCAAACTTGTGTCATACCATACATCATGAAGAAAAATACATCTCAAAAATGAAATAGAGAATCATGAACAAACACATCATGTGCCAAACCATGTGCCGACCATGCACAACACCCATGTCCATCAACCATGTGTATTAATACCAAAGATATCGTCAATGAAGAGTGTCAACCATATGCTAAGAACATGTGCCAACTATGTGTTAAGCATATATCCATATCACACACAAATTTCTCTAACAATCCTCAAAATGTGTCAAAGCAAGATATGTCTCATCATGTACTAACATTATCAAGTGGATCTTATCAATATATGTATCCAATCCATGTACCAAACATGTGACAATGGTGTACCAATCATATGCCTCTACCAACATGCCAACCATGTGCATATACCAATATGAAAATCATGTGCATCTACCAACATCCCAACCATGTGCATCTACCAATATGCCAACAATGTGCATCTACCAACATGCCAAACAAGTGTCATATCACTCATGATATGTCTCCACCATGAACCAAGTATCACAATCATGTATCTCAATCAATCAAGTGTCTCAACTATATCATCCCATATGTCATGTACCAAAGTATATGCTAATCAAGTACTACCAATGGTGTACTTTTAGCCAAGTACTATCATCCAAACATATACCATCTATGAGTGTACCAAACATGCAAATCAACAATTATCACCACTTGTACCAAGCAAGTACATCAACCATGCAACAATACCACAGAAAAATGAATCCTCATGTATGTATGCCAAATCCACCACAAAACATGTGCCAATCAAACTGCTAGTAGGTGCCTCGACCAATGTACTAGAAGTGTACCAATCATGCATCAACTATAGATCATACTCATCAATGATGTACAACATGATCACTTCATCAACTCACCAACTACATGTCCCAATATGTAGTCCAACCATATGTCAAATACATGCACCAAGATATCCAACAAATATGCTTCAATAATACATCATAAGATATATCAATGAAACTCAAATATGTACCAACCATGTACACTAACACGTCATCCTAAAACTCTATTCACTACAACAAATACTAAGCATCCAATATGTACTAGATGTATGCCTCAATATATCAATGGCATCTCTAGCTAGCATCATCATGACATATCTCATAACCAAGGTGCCATAACTTAACTGTCATAACCATCATTGTTCTTCAACATAAAATGCCTCAATCCACACTCAAGGGTTAGTACCATGCATCCAAAATAGTCTTTCATCACTCAACCATGTATCACCATCATACATTCAAATATGTATGCCAACGTGTAATCATGAGCACCTGCAACAAACCATGTTATATCTTGTAATAAATAATGTCATATCCTGCAACACAAGTTATACCATCACATCAAACTACAACCCTTGTGCATAGCCTTTTCCCCAAGTCTTTACCACATATACATGGCTTGTTGCACAGATAGCTCGCGTATGTACATGACCTATTCATATGTCAACCTGCATATGTACAACACTGTTACCAATGTAACCCACATATGCTTCTGAAGATGACACACATGAGCTTCCATTAAGGCTTCCATTCTTCTTTGGTTGTTCAGTCTTCCTCACCCAGTTCTGAAGGTCTTCTTGCTTCTCAGGACTTGAGCTTTGAGCTTCCATATTTTCAAAAATGTCTCCCTTCCTAACTTCATGCCTTCTTCTAGTCATGCTATATGAAGTCTTCATCATGGATTTTCTTCTTGTGTTCCATCAATCCTGGGATTTGTGGCCAAATACACTACAGTTGTAGCATCTCATGATGTGGCAGTGAACAACAATGTGTCCTACTTGATCACATATCCAACACCTTATGGTGTTATGAAATATTCTATTATTTCTCCTTGCATAAGATCTGCATTCCAAATCTTTGTGACCATATTCATTACATGAATAACATTGACCATGAAAAACACTTTCATACCTTTGCTTTGGTGTCCATCCCTTTTGAGGTGTAAAGATGGCTTCTTGATGTCTTCCTTGCTTTGTTATTTTGAAATTTTCCTTTCCTTATGTAGATGGTTGACTTGCAACATTGTCTTCATCCTTTGAGAGTGAGGGACTTACCTCATGCTTCTTTGAGGTGGTCTCTTAAACATTTGTAGCTTCTCTCTTGTATCCAAGACCTGATTTATCATTTGGTGATCTTTGATTTTCCAAGATCTCATTCAATATTGTTGAGCTATTCAAGAATTTGTTTGACTTATCCACTTTCTTTCTAAGATCAACAACTTCAGCTTCTAACTTATGACATGTCTCTTCCTTTTCTTTTACATGATTCTTCAATAGTTCCTCTACCCTTTTGGCTTATTCAATTTGGCTCTTGAGATAGACAATAATTTCAAGACTTTTGCTAATCTCATCATCTACCTTCTTCTCTTATTTTTCATTCTTTAGTCTTGTGATCTCTTCTTCATTTTCTTCTAATTGAGTCTTTTTACTCTCTTCTTGATCTTAGAGCATTTCCCTTAACTTCAAGATGTGCCTTTGACTCTTCTTAAGAAACTTTTTAGTGTTATCCGAAAGATAGCTATAGTCTATATAATAATGGTCATTGTTGTATTCATATAGACCCCTTTCAAATTTCTCTTTAAGATCCAATAGTTTGTCTTCTACTTCTTCCATGGGATAACAATCAATTGATTATATACAAACTATTTCTAGATTTTCTTCTTCACTTGTAGAGAAATATTCAACATCATCACATTTTGAATTATTGATATCAAGGGTTTGTGGAGATTCTTTACCTTCATTTGAAATGCCTTCAAGATCTTCCTTTTTGCCAACATCATCATATTTAGAAATAATGCAACCAAGATTTTTTGAAGATTCTTTACCTTTATTGGTCTTGATGGAGTTGTCTTCAATATATTCCTTCTTTCTTTGGTATGTCTCCTCTAGCTTTATCTATAGATCCTTGGCGGGAGTGCATTGTCCCATGCTCTCTTTGATAGAGCTTGAGAGTCCACTAAGAATGGTCTTGAGAGCCAATGCACCATTCTTCTTTCCTTCCCTTTGAGCTACAAATTTTGACTTGTTCTTCAAGGAAACTGATCTCCCAATGGCTTCCTTCCAAATACTAGCTCCCATTTCCTTGAAATGCACTCTCATCTTTATTCTCCAAGTAGAATAGTTTTCCTCATCAAGGATTGGAACTTCATCATCCATTTGTGTGTCCATATATCCCAAACTTTTGTCTACACAAAACTCCTTAGTTAGCAATCACAATTTTATTCATTACTTACTGTTGTCATTTATAACCAGCTAAGTGTGAACATGCATCAACAACATATATCAGCAACATATATAATCAATAAGTCATCACCACGAGGAACAAAAAGAACACAAAGAACACAAGATGTATGTACAACTTTATTTTTATTACGGACTACAATCCTTGGGTTAACAACAACAACTAAATAGAGTACAACTCTACAAGAGCACCATCTCTATAATGCAAGACTCATCTCACACCCTCATCACAAACTGAGAAGAGGCAAAAATCCTCAACAAATACCAATGTGTCAACTGGTATGTGACTTGTTGGTAGTGAAACACATGTATGTACGTGCCCTACAAGTAGTACAACTCGTGTATGTACTCGACCAGTCTATACTACAACCTGCGTATCACTTCTGAGTTACTTATTGTTTTATTTTCAAGATAAAATCAAATCCTCTGCAACCTCCAATCACATTCACTTTTGTCTTTCACTGTCCAATATGACCCATAACTAATCAAAACAAATCCAAGCTCTCCAACAACTCACTCATGCTCCTCAACCATACAATATGAATGCTACTCAATCATGTATAAGCAACCAATATACTATAGCAATCATATCAGTACTGAATCATAAGAGTGTTTCTCATTCTATCAACCAACAAAAACCAAATCACAACATTCATAACAAGAATGCCTTAAGAATTCACCACACAACAAGCAACAATATCCATCAAGACAACAATGTAGCCATACCAGAGTTTCTATGGAAGATGTGAGCCCATAGAATAGAGATATGGAACCTGCTTCAATCTTCAAGAGCCTGGCACCAACTCACACACAAGTCTTCATGACTTCATCCAATGTACACACTCTATCCTCATTCAACCCGCGTATGTACACACCCTGGCTCATTGCAACCCACGTATACCTCATAAACTAGGGTTTCTAAACTTCCGAAATTTTTGTTGTCATGATCTCATACTTACCAAAACTTTAATGTGTCCATGAGATCCTCCAGATAATCTCTCTCTCAGAATAGATCTTCAATACATGCTCAAGAGATATTTTTCACAAGATACCCTTGCCTCTTATTTATACTCTTCAAGTAGCTTCCTTAGAAGCATCTTCTAGGTCACTTGGCCCACATAGCCACTTTGTCCACATAGTCACTTATGTTCAGCTTTTCCCAATTTGCCACTTGTCCATGTATGCAATATCCACTTGACCACTTAACCTTTTTTCCTCATTATAGGGTTAACCTTCTCATAACTACTTTCCATAAATAGAAAGTTCTCCATTTATTTTATTATTTAAATAGTCCTCCTTGACTTTGTCACTTTACTTCATCATTTAAATAATGGTTTCTTATTTTCAAGCACTTTGACTTATTTGAACTTTTGGGGCTTCAAGCCAACATATGAGGGTCCTTCATCTTCGTAGGGCCATAAATCTAAAACCACGAGGAGTTATGTGACATTCCACATACCACCGAAAATGGCATGACAAGAGCTATCCATCTAGGTTAGTTTCACTAACAAATTCACTGATCTTCATCTCATTATTCCACATATAAGCATGGGTTCTCTAACCATACTTCTAGGATAACTCAACTGCAAAGCGTCTTCCCGTGAGGGATTTCACCATAAGGGGACCACTTTGGAGTTCATCCATTTGTACTCATCAACCATAATAAGACAATAACGAGTCATCTTTACATCAAACGAACTATGCATCATATATCAAAGAAACCACATCGATCCATCTTCATCTATGCATCACATATCAATGAAAACTCATTGATCCATCTATAACATCCCGCTCTGGCGCACTGAGCGAACTTATTCTTTGAGGACACTTTCTCGCAAGTGATCCAGATTATTATGATATTAAAACATTTGACTTTGATTATGATGTGTCATGAGTAGATGACATGTTGTTTTACTACATTGACATAGACAGGTTCTATTGACTTGGTTTTACCGAGTGTGTAGGGTTTTTGACCTTCAGGATGCAGAGGCATCGATGGAACCCCTTGGACTCCGGATCGAGTTAGGGAGTGTGCTATTGGGGTTTGATTGATTTACTGTGATATTAATACATTTGATTAGATGATATGATGTGGACATGTTTTGACATGATTTGTTATTGATGCAGGCTGACGATAGCTTGCCGACCAGACTCACATATGGAGTAAAGGGGTCACAGATGACTACCAGAGAGGTTGAGGGACAGGTGTGAACATCAACCCTGCCACATCCTACTAGCACTCCCACCGTGGCTCGAACTGTAGGTTAACGATTACCTAGTTCGAGAGGACCCACGATGCCGTGAGGGCAGACTACGACAGTCGCTCACGATGATTCTAAGGGGTGCACAATAAGGTGGGGGCCTTATTCCTTAGAATCCCTTAGTCTCCCACAAGTTCACCTGGCAAAGTGTTGACTCCAGGGATTATTGATGTCTACCAATCAGTCAAGAGGCGAGTGGAACCCTTGGAGCACATAGCGCGTCCTGAAGGGCACATTGTGCAAAGGAACATATGAGGCGAGTGGCACCCTTGGAGCACCTAGTGCGTCCTGAAGGGAACGTCATGTTGATGATGATAAAGGGTTGAACCCAGATGGCCCTAAGACATTTAACACATTAAGAAATTTTAAAACAACTCCCCTAATTAAATGTTGCCCAGTTCAGAATCTAAGTCCTAAGTCTAAAACTTTGCTAGGGGTAAAATTTTGTCTACCCTTGAGAAAACATCTATAAAAAAGGTAAAATAGTAAAATTTAAAATAAAAACCATTTAATTAATAATTTTGGACTTCATAAATTTTGGGGGTAGAAGGAAGAGAGTAAGAAATTAATTAAAAGCCGTGGATATAAAATATAAAGAAGAAATTAATTATTTTTAATTTTTGATAGTTTAAAAAGATGTTGAATTATTAATAAAAGGGAAAAGGGGTTAAATTCAACTGTCGTTTTTAGCTCTAATAAAAAGGGAAGGAGGGAAACTCATGGTAAAAAAAAACAGGAAACCAACTTGGTAAAGAATCTGCAATTTAAGAACCTTCTAATTTTAAACTGATTTAGCAATTTCATTTTAGGGAAAGATTTTAAAACCTATAAGGGAATCTAGGGACACCTAGAAGTGATTTTAGGAGTAATCCTAGGTGGGTGAGGGAAATAAGACAATTAATAAATTAAAGAAAATAATAATTGGAGGAAAGTGGGAGATGGATGACACTTGTACGAAGGGTAATTTTTAGAAGATTTTGATTAAAACTTAACTTAAATGAGATTTAGGGAAAGGTTGGAAGTTCTAAAACTCTATAAAAGAGAGGGAGGATAAGGAAGAAAGGATCGTCTGTTAGCGTAACGTTACGCTACCGGATTAGTGACTTGACTGATTTACTTGTGGGAGTTGGGATTTCCCAGCTCGGAGAGGAGTGGTAGCTCGGCCTTGTGAGGCGAGCTGGGAGCTAGAAGTACCCTCTGGAGAGTGTGTGGCCCCTTTGTGGCTCAGGGGGCTAAGGGGGAAGCAGAGTACCCCTAGCGTTGGCTGGGAGGTACCGGTGTAGTCTCTACAGTCGACAAGCAGGATCTAGACGAAGCACAAGTAGGATTCGGACGAAGCACAAGTAGGATTCGGACGAAGCACGAGTGCGAGATAGCATCTTTGAGTTATTCGTTGTCGGTCATAGGTACGCAAGCGCATTGATTGGTTTAAGAATAAAAGAAAAATTTGTTAAATTTTTGTATATGATTCCTTTGATGACGAAAGTTGTGTTGAGTTTTGGATAGTAGTTTTACTTGTTATTTATAATTCTAAGCCAACTTAGAGCTAGTTTAGTAGCATCCTTTAGTAAGAATATTTTGGATGAGTTTAAGTGGTGTGTAATTTCTTTTTCTGAAGCGCCTCCCTGCTGCCCATATCAGTTTAATGACCGTATTCCCTTTTCCTATAGCACAACTTCTTGTACTTGTCCATCAAGGCCCGCGATTCTTATTCCATCTTTGCAATTAGTTGTAAATATTGATCTGTATTCAATAGCCTTTTTGTAAAAAGAGTTTACTGATTTCGTATTTACGATGGTTTGCATGCTTCCTATTATGTGGTAGCGTTGTGATAGTTGCGACTATTAAAATATTTACTGTTATACCTGACTCTTGTGGCATTAAATTTTCTTTGGGTCTATTTTTTACTGTTGCGCAAACCTGGGGGCATTATAGTTTTAATTGGATTCACCCTTAGGGCTTGTTGAATGCACATATTTAGCTCACGAAATCTCCTGGAGATCTTGCCCACCAGTCTTAGGCCACAGTAGAGCACCCATGAATACATGGGTTCCGGAAGTTAAAGATTAGTGTCTCATCTTTAAGCAGTGAGGGAATAACGTTTCCTGAGCCATAGTCATGGTAATTTCTTATACCTGTAGTAAGTTTTTATTATTACTACCCTAACACAGCGCAACCCACTATGTCGCTTTCTCTGTTCAAGCAAATCGGAGTTGCAGCTACTCAAACAAATCTGGAGAGAGACACATAATTTGGTTGTTTGTACGCTGCAACGATCTGAAGTATTCGTAACCTTAAGTGGATAGAGAATAATCATGTTATTTTTCGACTGACTTATTAGCCATGCTATCCACATAATGTAAGTGAAAAGGATCTTGCACATTATTCGAGTGATCATGTGGTTATGAATTTCAGGCAGGGTTAGGCTGAGCCAGGGCACCCAACCACGACTGAGTTGACAATCCTTGAATGTCGATTTTATTTTGATCTTAGCGTACTGCTTTCTCCTTTGTTGGAAGTTTTCTCCATCTTCCTGTGGCCCAACGAGCCCAAACCCACCTTTTCGTGCATGTTAATCTTTTTAATGTGATTCTCTATGGATTTACGTTTTTGTTATTCTTCCTGGCATAATTACATTAAACTTCTTCCTGGCCAAACGTGCATAGGCTCCGACCTCTCCCCCTGTAAATTATGATGACTTACTTTCCTTACCTCAGGTCATTGCAGTCACCCCTCTCGATTGGGGCCGTTGCCTCTCTGCCTTTTCCCCACCTGTATTTTCAACTGGGACGCCGACCCGCATTCCTCCTATCCTGGAAAAAATTTAATTGATAATCGTGAACGGCTCGGGACAAAATTGTGGTATTATCAATATCTTCCACCTTCTGAATAACACTTTCCTCTACCATGGAGTGGAAGCGATGGTTACGGCAGAGATGTGAGAATGGAAGCAACAATTGGCAGTGTGGCTTCCTCGTTGGTCTCTGAAATTCTTGAGCAATAGATGCGTGGCCATTATTGTTTATATATTGGTTTTCTACTTTATCAATGGGGGTTGGGACTACAAATGTATTTAAATTAACCCGTGTACCCACCTGTTGTGTTTATAACTACTGTAGTAGTTAAATTGGGTAACAACTTAAATCGTTCAAAAAAAATTCTACTGTAGTTGAATTTGTCTTACATTCTTTTCATTTATATAAATTTCATTGTTTTACAATTTAAAATTGCCTTTTTAATTTAGATAAATTTTATTGCTTTACAACTTAAATAAATTTTGACTGGTTACAAATTGTTTTACATTTTTATATAAAGTTTATTGTTCTGCATTTTACAATTCATACTTAAGGTGATCAAATTTTGTACAATTACAACACCTTCACTAAATTATAATTGAGATTCTGATCCAGATTATTTTCGGCACGAAATGAGAGCGGAGATATAATAAAGAAATGAACAGAGATATCGCGTATATCTAGTAATATAACAGAAATATATCAGAGATGCAACCATAAACACAGAGATACAGTAATACATGATTTCTATTAATGAAAGAAATGTACAGAGAC
>CBVK0103805727.1:4017-31160 GCA_900067695.1 Picea abies | reverse complement strand
CATAAAAAGTAGAGTTAATAGATGCAAAATAACACATTTCCATATAAATCTTCTTTAGTGTTAATATCAAATATCTCCATCTATATATACTAATTGATAAGGTATTTCTTATGAACGGCGATGTGAGGAGAGATGTTTGTTTTTATGTAACATGATATGCCTCCAATCCCTCTAGAGGAGGACTTCATGTTCCATGTGGACCACAAAGCAAATCCTTTGATATTTTGAAACTTACATTCTTCATGCTCCCAAGTTTCAACCAAGAGAATAATGTCAATGTCACTCGAGATGCAGCTGAGTATAGACCCTCTACTCCATGGAAAACCAAGACAATTCCAAAAGAGGATCAAGAGTGTACAAAATTGTTATTTATGGTTGTCCTTTTGGTGTCTATCAATAATAATATCTTTTTTGTTCCTAATTATTGTCCATTTTCCTTCATTTCTAGCTTCCTTTACCATTTGAACCTTCTTCCTTAATTTAGCTTGATCTTTTGGAACGGGGTCTTCATTTAAAATATTCCACACCCTTTTAAACTTGGAGTTTTATTAAGTATATCATATTTATGGGCATTAAATCTTACCATAACCTCAATCATCAAGGTTCTTTTGTTAATCTCATGGTCTAATTCTATGACCTTATTCATTTCCTCTTTGATAGGTTTGATATCCTGAAGCGCTCTGCCATGCCCGTCTCCACCCTTTGCCTCCATAACTCCATATATTGGAAAAGGAAGTAGGCCAAGTTGAGGCCACTACCAAAATGAAGAAGGCGCCACTGCCTAACATCTCATGAGTCTGATCTCAATTAATTAACATAGGGTTTATTTCTTGTTAATTATATTGCACTGTCGTGAGTGTGAGTTTATAAAATATGAGGTATTTTAGGTATTACAGATTTCCATGGCATTGTCGTGAAACCTACCTTAAACTGGCCTAAAATTGCTCTTTCCAACATTCGGTCCATATCAGTGAATAAATAGAAAACCTCCAAAACAAATGTCTAAGGTTGTTTGTTTTTCCTTACAACTCTACCTTACAACTCTAGCAACAAGAAGAAAAATAACAAAATTTGGTATGAATTCTTAATTATGTTGTTTTATCTCAGTAAAGCATAATCAAAGTTTATTAAAATAATTTCTTTTTCTTTTTATGTCCATAGGAATAATTTTTTTACATCCAATGTGTTTTGGTTCCAACAAAATGATGTAATAAAAAGTTTCAAGTATGGATTGTTAAAAGAGTTCAAACAAATATGTTAGTTTCTATAGTTATTCAGTTATAGTCCCATTAATTTTGATTCACAAATGACTTTTATTGGAGGTTAGAAAATTTAAATTTCATGATCTTTTCCCATTTAGCTACACTAGCCATAGAATCATTGATACAAAAGAGTTGCAAAAAGTTACAACCATTACAGAGTTTCTTAAAAAGGGGGGGTTCTCCTTTTATCTACATGGGTATCTAGCAGCTCCCAAAATACAATATGCATTGCTTCTAAAAAATAATTGAATGTAAGAAAAAAATGACAAATATGAACAATAGGAGTCACGGCATGTACAATACTCACATATAAAGCTATCCTAAAAACTTGAAGCATTTTAAACAACTATCAAAGAATGACACATTTATTCCAATCCTCAATATGCATTCTCTTAGCTAACATGTCATTTTTCTCTCTCGTTAAAATTTTACTAATTGTGATAAATATATTTAAAAAGACTTTATAGTTGAGAATTAGGTGCCCAAAGACAACTTCAACGGGATTTTGAATCTTAATATAGGAAATAACATAACATAAGGTCTGTGTATTTCCAATGCCAAAAACGTTATTACTAGGAATATGCTCATCTAAACTAGAGGCTATCTAGAACTGAAAAAAAAGACATTTACTGAAAGGACTCAACCTATGAATGATTACATATTACAACCAATTGATCAATACTTTATCCTTCTTTGCCCGAGTATGGCCTTTCCTTGTTGCTACCAAGGGGAGCCACAAAGTTGCATCCTCTCCTACTCTCATCTCTAGGTTATGGAGGTAATATCAACAACAACCTATATGACCTTTGTTACAGTAACAAAAAATATTCTTAGTAAAATGTCTATTTTGTTACTTCCAGCTAAGTGTTCCTTCAACAACAAATTCAGCCTACCTACAATCTACCATCATCAGTTAATTGCTACATTTCCCTTAGAGTTGCTTGGTTGCACATTTTTAGATGTATTTTAGCTGAGAGTTCCCCGTGGCACCGGGATTGCTATGAGTGAAATCATAAGTGGCTAGACCATGATAACTGAAAAAATTCTAAGGGATTGGTGTAGACCTCCTAAGAGAATGAAGGTGCCTAATAAGCCTAGAATTACATTTCAACCTAGAGCTTCCCCGGATTAAAGAAAAAAGTCAAAATTTATGTTCTACCTACTTGCATCTATCTTATAGATTCATAATTCCTCTAGTACAAGTGGTTTTTGCTGGAACAAAGGGGACAAACTTTACTAACCCTTTCCCTTTGGCCACAACTATCGTGTTGTCTTTGGGATCATTATCTTGAATGCTCATCATGGAATTAAATCACAGAGAACCATGTGCATATATGTAGGGGTCTTATGAGGAGAATCATCATGTTTAAATAATGGGGTTTTACCTTTCAAGGGAATAGTGTGAGGTAAAATCTATTATTTGAAGTATACTTAAGTTCAAACAACTATTGTTAGAATGAAGAAAAAAATAGAAACAATAATGCCCTTTTAATTGACTGTTGACTAGATCAACATATATGAGAAAATAAATAGATAGATCTAAAATAAATTCTGAGTATAAACAAAAATTGTGAGTAAAAAGACAAACCTCAATCTTACATCATGATCTATGAAAGATGTACCTAACACATGTGTGAATGTAAACCTTTAAAATATGCTCAGAAATAGTTTTAGGTTCATGGATCAAATCTCTATGGTGTGATCCCTGTCATATGGACTCAAGGAAAAAATTTCCAAGGTATAGACCATCACAAGACAATCGCAACAAGTATCCTACAAGAAGGAACAAAAAGGTATTGACCATGGCTGAAAAAACAATAGCAGGTTCCTCACAAGAAGGGACATCAAGAACACCATGAAATGGAGAACAAGATCTCCACAAAAAGGGACAACAAGATCTTCAAAAGAAGGGAGAACAAGATCTCCACAAAAAGGGATAACAAGATCTTCAAAATAAGGGTCAACAATATCTCCACAAAAGGGACAACAATATCTTCAAAATAAGAGATAGCAAGATCTCCATAAAAAGGGACAACAAGATCTTCAAAATAAGAGACATAGATATCTCCATAAAAAGGGACAACAAAATCTTCAAAAGAAGGGACAACAATATCTCTACAAAAAAGGACAACAAGATATTCAAAAGAAGGGACAACAAGATCTCCACAAAAGGGACAACAAGATCTCCACAAAAAGGGACAACAATATATTCAAAAGAAGGGACAACAACATCTCCACAAAAAGGGAGAACAATATCTTCAAAATAAGGGACAACAATATTTCCACAAAAAGGGACAGCAAGATATTCAAAAGAAGAGAAAGCAAGATCTCCATAAAAAGGGAGAGAAAGATCTTCAAAAGAAGGGACAACAAGATCTCCACAAAAAGGGACAGCAAGATATTCAAAAGAAGGGACAACAAAAAGAGACAACAAGATCTCCACAAAAACGGACAGCAAGATCTTCAGAAGAAGGGACAACAATATCTCCACAAAAAGGGACAGCAAGATCTTCAAAAGAAGGGGCAACAAGATCTCCACAAAAAGGGACAACAAGATTTTCAAAAGAATGGACAACAAGATCTCCACAAAAAGGGACAATAAGATCTTCAAAAGAAGGGACAACAAGATCTCCACAAAAAGGGACAGCAAGATCTTCAAAAAAAGGGATAGCAAGATCTCCACAAAAAGGGATAGCAAGATCTTCAAAACAAGGGACAACAAGATCTCCACAAAAATGGACAGCAAGATATTTGTTGCACGAAAATCCTAGAGTACGTATTGACATTATACACATTTCAAGATCCACGCCGATAATCCATTCTGTTACTAAAAAATGGCAATTATAACATAATTAACATAGACATATGTCAAATAAAAATAGAATATAGAAGATAAATATAGCTATCTATATATCCATGGGTCCCAAGGTACTATTGTATGAAGTGTCCTTTAAGAGCCAAGAGTCATTGTTACTAAAATTCTGAATTTTGCATATTTTTTGTTTGCTGAAAATGTGATATATGTAGTTTCAATTGTAGTATTGAGTTTTGGTGGGTCGATTTTGACAGTTAAAAAAAAAGTTTTGATTAATGTTACTCATTGTAAAGAGACATACAAATGATTTTATTCCCGTTTAATTTGTATTTTTATATTCCCTATTTTTTTTATTGTGTATAGGTATAAATTATTGAAAAATGTCAAGTCTGGGTCGCTCTAAAATGGATAAAAAACAATGTTCAATAACTAATGCATTTAGTATTCCTCAATGCTCTAATCAACCATGAAACTCTAAAAATGAAGTATATTATCATTCATTTGAAGGCCATGAATCAGATAGTGCAGAACTTCTTGAAGAGGAACGAACATCCAAGAGGCCCAAAAGAGCATTCAAAGTCCAACTGGAAGCAAGGGTAGTATCCAGGTTTGCATTTTTTTATTGTTTCAAGCTTGAAATAAGAAAAATACATTGTGATTTGTGTAATCTATGTTAATCTTTGGTTGAAATGTTGAGAAATTCTTTTGTGTAAACTATGTTAATATTTGGTTGAAAGGATATAATTTCAGTGATTACAAAACTAACACCATAAATAAAATAGAGGAAAAAATATACCTTCCATGGACAACGTAGTCTGTTTTACTCAAGAAGATGAACCCTTTTCTAGTCCATCGAATGGTTACAATGTTTGCCAGATTTTGAACGTTTGCTAAGAAGGATAATATAATGCAGTGTGCAAATTTTCAACAAAGTTCTAGCATAGTTGTTCTCTTCTCCCCTTTCACGTCTCCCACAATTCTCCTTTATGAGGAAATAAGGGACTAGAAAGTAGTTCTCATTCAAGTACCTTTTATTTATGGCATGGAATTATAGTAAATAAGAGGTGAACGTTTTGGAAAATAAAACAGTAATAAGTACAGGTTATTTGTTGCCCACCACTTAGAAGTTTTAGTCACTTTATGTTTCATTTCTACCTAAGATTTCTCGCATATGAGTTTGGCTTTCATCAATTCAATTCTTTTCTTTTTCCTTTTTTTTTTTGCATTTTAACAACTCAGTTAGCTAAGTTATTGATTCAAATGGTAACAATTTGTTTAACACTTTTTTTTATGAAGTGTGTACTTAATTTATTTTTGTCAATTGAAATGTAATTTTTTTTTTAACTTTTCATCGTGGAAGGGCAACATGGATACATACTCTTCTCATTGAAATTAGGCCCCGCCCTTTAAATTTGATCTCTGATCACAACCACAACCATGCTTTGAATTTTATTTTTTGTAGTCAATGGCAGAGCCCATTCAATGCCTTCGAGAAAGCCCATTGAGAAGACCCCATAAAATCAACGGGATAAGGAAAATGAATAAATTAATTCGTTAACTCAACTTTGCAATGCCTTGGGATCATAGGAGCAGATCCTCTCATCAAATTAGAAAATATCCACAAGAGGAGAGTGTTGAGCTCATGCCCTGTTTTGTGACCGATAAAGGAAAAAGACAACTACCTGATATAGAAAAAAATTAAAATACAAGCTAACTAAGAAGGGATCAAAAATGTGTATCAAACACATAGACACAAACCATACAAATTGAACTCTTGATGAGATGTTGTGTTTGATAAAACCCAAACTTAAAAGATGGACAATAGTGCATCTGGTAAAACCAAAACTTAGAAGATGGAAAGTCCTCTAATTTAAACAAGACAATTTAGTTTTTCTCTCCCATTTCAGCCATTATTTATTATAGGATAAAATAATGAGTAATATAAGCTTAATTTTTTTTTAATGTAATTGGAAAAAAAAACATAATAAATTATACTGAACTAAATTATAAGAGGTTAAAGATGGAGTGGGTTAATTTGGAAGCAATCTTCCTTCCTGAGTTACTTTTTTTGTAGGTTCTTGGGTGGCTCACTTTTAAATTTTCGGTAAAGAAAAATAAGTTTAATGTCCATTAATTCCTTAAAATAACTAAAGAGTTTCTCCTTCTGCAAGTTCTTGGGCGACTCACTTTTAAATTTTCAATAAAGAAAAATAAGTATAATGCCCATTAATTCCTTAAAATAACTAAAATAACAAGGTTTTATTAAAAAATATTGCTAGTATAATATACGAACAAATGAAAAATAAATATATATATATTGAGTACAAAATTAAAGTGGAATCAGAATAGGCAACAAGAGAACTTCATAAAAACCCAAACTTAAACTGGCGAAAAATATGTACGATCATAAATTAACCTAAGAAGCAAACGCCATACCTATAGGAGGAGTTCAAAGCATAATTTCTTAATTCATAATCAGGATGGGCAACAATAGAACTTTATTATCTTTCTCTAATAATTCTAACTTGGATAATCTCTTTCTATATATTTCATCTCTCAATTTAGATGTTCTCAGAAACTACATAGATCACGACTATGTGGTCCATGTTTTGTAATTAGAATCACACTCAAGCAAAGAATTGATTGTAATAAACACAAATCTTTTATCTCTACTTGTAATTTATAGATGTTTTCACAAACTATATGAATTGCTAGTATGTGGTTGATGTGATTGTCACAGATAGAGGAGATATTTGGCATGAGGCTATTGGGTTATTACATTTATTACATGACACATTCCTTAAAGTACATTAATAATAAATCATGATTTTCTGATTTTCTCATGGTTAATGGCAATGGATGGTTAAGAGCATTAAACCTCTCTTTCTGTTGTGCTAGTTCCAGGATCCCATAAACACTATTGCATTAAGTTATTTCTATCGACATTAGTACTAATATGAAAAAATCTAATTTTACTTTCTGTCCAAATTGATACCAAGACAGAAAAATCAAATCTAATAAACAAAAAACCTGCTTAAATTACACTAGCTTGTCACCATATCAATATCGAATGAACAATCTTCTCGAAATCGTTTTGCACACTCAACAACATAAATAATGGTATCTTGTCACAGACTCACATATCCCATCCTAACTACACAATTAATCGCATTATCTATCCGAATCTAGAAGGATCATGGATGGTACAATAGATTCTAGAGCCTCCAACACATATCCAGATTGGACTATAATGAAGTTTTCAAAAATTCATAGCCCATCATAAATATGTTTAGTGGACCTGGTTTCTCATTCGAAGAGATGGAAAGGTAGAAGGTTTGGTCGTTAAAAATGGGTAAAATGCCTTGTGAAGGGCATTTTTCCTGTCAAGTTCCAACCCTGGGAGGATGCAACATTGGTTTCCCTTTCGAGATAGTTAAATGCTGGGAATGAACTAACCACGTTTGGAGCATTTTTTCAACTAAAATCATTATGGAGGAAGAAGATACCGTTTGTTGGCTAAGTAAAATAAAATGTGCATGGTCATTTCGAAAGCAAAGGGGCACACCCTTTTTTGCTAGAACTATACTCATATCATTGAGAAAGTGCTATATTAGTTAATCCTTCTCAATTAATTCAAAAAATAGATGTGTCTGGTGAACTAAGACATGTGCATGCCCAAAACAGCCTTCAAATCTGCCTTTTACCCTTTGAGGTTCAGATGCGAACCCCTATCAGCCTCTTCCATGTAAAAAAAGGAGCCATGCAAGACCATTCTCAATCACATTCACCAAAGCCAAGGAAAATTTCATCATGGATATTGTCGAGAAAGTACGATAACCTGTCCATTGAAAGCCTCGCATGAAAGAGGTTTGATCATTGAATAGCTTCGCCACAACCACCACTAACCCTATAGTTGAAAGTTCGGTAAGGGTCAACAAGAATCACAACTGTATAATGATGCTCTGCACACTAGCTAATGGGGATCATTCGATTTTGAGCAGATCCGACATTATCTTGAATAATATCTTTTTAATTATTTTGAAAAGTTGTCATGTACGCTTTGTGTTGGATAATACCAATCAATATACACTAGTTTGTTAGATATTTGGTAGATTTTCTGGCCCTTATAATTTTGTAATTAGGTGGATCAAATCAATCAGATGTAGAATAGGGATAGACACACATTAAATGTAAGGCAGAGTGTGAGATGTGAGAGTGCTTGAGATGCATGAGCATGAGTGGTCTGCCTTATGTATTATCTCCCTTACATAATATTAACCGAATATAATTGTCCACTAGATGTTTCCCTATATAGGGTTTTACCACTTAAAAAACATTGTGTCAAATTCTATGTTTTCTCATTTGTATTTTTTTTTCTATATTTGTTTTGGTTGTAGAACAAAAATGGGTACCAGAGCTAGTAAAGCAGTTGCAACAAGTGAGCCAAGCTATACGAGAAAATCTGTGTGAGTTCAAGAACCTCTAAGAAAGAGTTTAAATATGCATAAGTGCATAAATTCAGTTCGGAGAAGCATCCAAGGAAAGACACACCCTGTACATAGAGAGAGGAGCTTCTCATCTGGATAGACACGACCTGTGCATGGGGTGCGGGCGTCCTAGGCCATAGTTTCGAGAGATTTATATCAATCAATCCACGGTAAAAGCTTTTAAAAGTTGTTTTGTTTCATTTTTTTTCACATAAAGAAACTCCTTGGCAAATTAATGGGAGGATAAAATATATTATTTAAAGGAGTACTTTTTATGTGAGGTTGATCTCACCTTGTTGTTATGTTGAAGTGGATATAAAAGGTTTTATGGTATATATAATTTTTTATTGTTTTAAACCTTTTGTGGTTAACATTTAACATTATTTCTTAAGTATCCACATTTTCATTCATTGGTTAAAGAGTCAAGTATTATAAGTTTTGATTTGGGCATTAGGTGATTTTCTGCTAATGGCTAAGATGCAGAGTTTGAAGTTTGAAGTAGAAAAATTCAGTGGTAAAATCAACTTTGAACTCTAGAAACTCAAGATGCGGGATTTACTGGTGCAACAAGGGTTGCAAAAAGCACCAGCAGGCAAGACAAAGAAACCAACAACTATGAAAAATGAGGAATGGGAAGATCTCTATGCAAAAGCTCTTAGTACCATTCGTTTATGTCTAGAAGATGGTGTTTTGTTTAATATTGAAGGAGACGATACAACATCAGGCTCATGGAGAAAGATGGAAACTCTATACATGATTAATTCCTTGACGAGGATGTACTTGAAGAGACAGTTGTACAGTTTGAGGATGAAAGAAGGTACAACAATTGTTGATCATTTAAATACCTTTAATACCCTTATAGTTCAATTGACTAGTACGGAAGTTAAATTCAAAGATGAAGATAAGGATATTACACTATTGTGTTCATTGCCTCAGTCTTGGGATAATCTAGTCACCTCTATTATTTTTAGCTCAATAAATGTTTTAGATTATGACTATGTTGTGGGAGCTTTGTTGGTTGAGGAGATGGAGAGAAAATATAGTCAAGAAACCTCAACTTCAGAGGCGATGCTGGTCAGAGGTCGAACTAAAAAGTAGAATTAGAGAATTTCTTCTCGATCCAAGTCAGGACACCGAAAGGGTAAATCAAAATGCTGGTATTGTGGAAAAAAAAGAGGAAAAAAAAGACATCACAAGAAGGACAACTAGAAAAGAAAGGAATCCAAGGAAAACTCTATGAAGGAAGTAAATTGGGCTATAACAAATTCAGGTATGACTGATGAAGTTTTATCCATTTTTAGTAATTTGCAATATCATGAAGAATGACAGTAAGATTCGGGTGCCTCCCACCACATGTTCTCACATAGAAATTGGTTCATTTCTTACTAATTCGTTGATGAGAGTATAGTGTTTATGGGAAATGGCATTCCCTGTAAAACTGTTGGGGTTGGTAGTATTAGAATTAGGATGTTTGATGGTATTGTTAGGGAATTAACCGATGTTAGATATGTACCTGAGCTTAAATCAAATTTGATTTCATTAGGAGTGTTGGATTCTTATGGATATAAGTATAAAGGTCAAGGTGGAGCACTCACATTGTTGAAAGGTAGTTTAATAGTGATGAAGGAAACAAAGATTGATAACCTTTATAAGCTACAAGGGAGTACTAAAGTGATAGATGTTTCTTCTTGTTTATGGATAAAGCATCAAGGTTATAAGAGCAAGAAAGAATTGCATGTACTCGTAAGCGGTAAATCATTTCTAGACTTAAAAGCTTTGTTTCTAAATTCCTGTTTGTTTTATTTCTCTGCAAGTTATGATGGTGGTATAAAGGGATGTTGTGTGTGGGATCCTACTGCTCACAAGGTCATCATTGACAGAGATATAGTATGTATGGAACAACCAAAAGGGTTGATTCAAGATCACAATGGTAAATTTGTTTGCATGATAGATAATTCATTGTATGGCCTATCAGTACCGAGACAAATATACAAGAGGTTTGGATTCTTCATAGTGAGTCAGAATTTTTGAAAGAGTAGGAATGACTATAGAGTTTATAGGAAATTCACAATCTTAATGTTATTTGTTGATGATATGCTCAATGCAAGCCTAAGTGTGGATAAAATCAATAAGAAAATGACACTCAGGTGGACATGACAACTCACATGAGGGATCAAGGAGCATCAAAACAAATTATGGGCATAGAAGTACATAGAGATTGTAATGGTAAGTTGTGGTTGGAGTTCAATATAAACATTGTAAAACCTTTATCCCTTTGCTTTCCATTATAATTTTTCTTCAAGCATAGGTCATGTTTATAAAGAATAAAAGGATATGTCTCGTGTAAGTTTAGTAGGAGGTTTGTTGTATGTGACGAAAGGGTTAAGACCAGATGTTTCACATGCTAATGATGTTTTCATATACATGACAGTGCCAGTGAAATAGGTGCTTCAGTGTTTGAGAAGAACACATGTCACCTATAATGGTTACATTGAGATAGTCTCTAATAATTGTAATGTATATTTTACAGGTGTCTTGGATAGAAGGAGATCTATCAATACATATGTTTCAAAACACTGTTTTGAAAGACATGTTGGAGGTGGAGTGACCCCTCAGGAAATCCAAACTTGTGCAAGTCACACGTGTGAGATCATGAAACCAAATTTATTAGAGAAGCTACAATGTTGTTTTACTTCTCTTGGCTTGCAACATAGGTGATGAATAAATTGGACAATGATATTTAGGTAAATTGTTGTCAATGCAGAGATTGTTGGATAATGCTAACCAATTTACACTCTTTTTTTAGATATTGGGCAGATTTTCTAGCCCCTATTATTCTGTAATGAGTTGATTGTTTCTTGTAACTAAGTGAAGACTGCTATATATCTATGTAAGCTTGTTAAGGCAGAGTGTGAGATGTGAGAGTGTTTGAGATTCATAAGTGGTCTGGATGATGTATTATCTCCTTTACATAATATTAACAGAATATCATTGTCCCACGGATATTTCCGTGTATAGGGTTTTACCACCTAAAAAACACTTTTACATTTTTTTTTTAACACTTTGCAACCTATGTATAATATGCAAATTCTCCAATATAAACATTTTCAGATGATCTCAATGAAGATTTAAGATATACATATAGAGTGTATAGATACCTAACGAATGAGGAAGTTGTAAACCTATAATCTTCATCTTCGCAACATCTCTAAGAAAGCTGCTAAAGCTGCTGCCAGAGATAATTTAAAGGGGGGAAATCAGGGCATTATGAAAAAACAATGGAAAAGCTGGTCTGTTTTTAGGAATCTAGTGTGTGAAGAATTGCTTTCCAGAAATAAAATATGGAGGTACAAAAGAAAATTGAATGTACAAGGTGCTTGTTATGAATTGTGGTACGTATATGTCGGCTGCATGTGGGAAGTGATTCTTTGGTCTTAAAACAACAATGTTACTTTGTCTCTGCATTGCATTCTTTCATAGACATTTATTGAGATAGAACCGAACAACTATTAAATTAGGAATACTGAGCTAAGAGATCTGAAAAAGAAATAGGTGGCTGAGCCCGATAAGCTCAAGCTTTAAATTAGCTCGCAGTGAATTACCGTCGTCGCCTTTCTTCTATCCCTTGCCTTGGCTACCCCCATAGGAATTTTACATTTTTTGTCGCTGCACATGTATAGAGTTCTAAACATCTAAATCACGCGTGCGGATTCTTGACGTTTTGGGTTTTAATATTTTCCTTCACAAAACGTGATCTCTAAAATTGTGCCCTTTTAATAATAAATTAACCTTTCAATAATAAAAATTTGATGTTCAATTAAAAATTTTAAATTTCAAATTGACATACTCGCCAAAAACAAGAAAAATAAAATAACTACAACAATAAAATATTTGAAATTTAGATACATTAAGCATTAATCATTAAAAATAAAACAAATCAATAAAATGAAAACAAAGGATTAGATTAATTTAATTTTCATTCACAAACCATAAAAACTGGTGGTTTGATAAACATGGTTCTTTCAATCCATGCAAACAACATCCAATACAAGTCAATAGAATTAAAAATAAAAATTATAATAATTAGGTGTTCATTCTCAAACTAGAAGAAAAATACCCAATACATTCAAATATCATTAAAATACCAACTAAATTAAACACATAATATTTTTTTTTATCAAGATAAACCTGAAATTCAATATTCAAACTTTCTTTGGGTTTTTCCCAACGCTACTTTTGGGTCTTTCCCAATGCTACTTTTGGATCTTTCCCAACTCATAAACAAAGACATCATTTGGGTCTTTCCCAACGCTACTTTTGGCTGCTCTTCACTCTTCCGCAACCTGCCTCTTCTCCCCTACATTGTAGGCTGTCATGAATCACGAGTTCTCCCAAGTCACAGTCATCCCAATTCCCAAATCGGAGACCAGCATGAATGTACAAGTATGGATATAGATTCAACTCCGCTGAAAAAATAAAAGGGTTGTGGGCAGCCACAATTCCTTCCTTAAAACGCATTTGCACTGCATTCATCATGATCCTGGTTATGTCAAGTTAAGATGCCAGAACACCATGGCGACATCCATGGATGAATTTCAATTCATACTCTGAAACAATTTGAATGATAAAGTTACAATAATCACATCTCTCCACTTGTTGTTAGTTGTCAAATGGAGAAGAAATCCAGCAAAAATCACCAAACCGTCGAATACATATGCTCGTTCTCTTATGAATCAGGGTTAGTGTCACTCCCCAAACCAGGGAGGAAATATTTGGCATGAGGCTATTAGGTTATTACATTTATTGCATGATACATTCCTTGTTATAAAAGTAAAGTGCATTAAATAATAAATCATGATTTTCTGATTTTCTCATTGTTAATGGCAATGAATGGTTAAGAGCATTAAACCTCTCTTTCTGTTCTGTTAGTTCTGGGATCCCATCAAAAGTATTTCATTAAGTTATTCCTGTTGTGATTAGTATTAATATGAAAAAATCTAATTTTACTTTCTGTCCAAATTAATACTAAGACGGAAAAATCAAATCTAATAAAAAAAAAACTGTTGTGCTAGTTCTGGGCTGCCATCAAAACTATTTCATTAAGTTATTCCTGTAGAGATTAGTATTAATATGAAAAAATCTAATTTTACTTTCTGTCCAAATTAATTATAAGACTGAAAAATCAAATCTAATAAAAAAAAAAACTGCTTAAATTACATTAGGTTGTCACAATATCAATCTCGAATGAAGAAATCATCCATTTAACCACAATGAGTTAATTGTTTCAATATTTCCCATTCACTCTCAAAGTCTCTGGCAGGTTAAGGACAGAAAACTGAACAATCTGCTCGAAGTCTTTCTACGCACTCAACAACATAAATAATGTTATCTTGTCACAGACTTACATATCCCATCATAACTACACAATTAATTGCTTTATCTATCCAAATCTAGAAGGATCATGGATGGTATGATAGATTCTAGATCCTCCAACACATATCCAGACCGGACTATAATGATGTTTTCAAAAATTTATAACCCAATTCGAAGTGATGGTAAATAGGTTTAGTGGACCTGGTTACCCATTCGAAGTGATGGTAAGTAGAAAGTTTGGCCCTAAAAAATAGGTAAAATGCTTTCTAACGAGCTTTTTCCCATCAAATTCCAACCCTGCTCCCACCCTACTAATTAATCATGTACGTCTCCCGCCCCCTAACCAAGTACTATTGGAGGAGGACTTCCGGAGAAACTCAGCGCCAACGGGTGAACGTTTTACAAGAATTAAGGGATAGATCTATTTGTGGAATCTCGATATTAGCATTTTTGGGTGGGATAATGTCGGTCTATAGTTTGAATAACCAATATTTATAAATTACATTATATTAAATCATAATTATAAATAATATCAAATCATTGAAATAATATAGTAAATATATAAATGGTTTAAAACAAAAGTTGTATGGTAATGCAGCCCCTGCTAAGTTAGTTGAGAAATACATGTTGAACAATCAAACTTAATATAACTAAATGGACAAGTAATGAATATTTTTTGTCAAAAGATAATAATTGAGGGTTGTTTGTTATTCAAAATGTATTGATTATGTAATTAATTCTACATATTGAAAGACTTGAAGGGAGCAATAACACTTCAATTCTATCAACCAATTAGAAATGAGAAACACAAATATTTTTATTATATCCAAAAATATATATTTGTTTTCCTATGTTAAACATTACATTGCATACACAAATTTATGGTAAAAGGCAAATTAATGTCACTTCAATGTCACATCAAAAGCAAACTCATAGCTATAGTCCCATGGGAGGGACTAATAATGATATCTTTTACATGAATGAATTAAAATAATGATATTTCTTACATGAATGAATTAAAGTAATGATTCCAACCTTAATCTTTTCTAGCCAGATGATGACTTTGTTTTAACTAATAGATACAAAAGAAACTTTGAAAACCTAATAGAGAATTTCTTTGGTACTAATTTAATCAAGCTTGGTAATTCTCAAGATTTAATAATTTGTAATGGTCTAAGAAAGTGGACAAAATATAAGGATGACTTGTATCTATGGGCTAGATAATATAATTTGATATTTGATTATGTAATATCAAATATCCTCATATACAACCAAATAGTAGACTTTGATCTTTTAGATGACCAGTAATGACTTTGTAAATATCATTATTGTAAATAATAATAATAATTTTTACAATATAATAGAAATATAAATAGCTTAAAATAATAATAAAATAACTTAAAATAATAATATCTCCTACATGAATAAGAATTAAAATAATGATATTTTTTACATCAATAATATTTACATTAAATGATTACTTAAAATAATAATTGGATAGCATTTTGTAAACAAAAAAAATTTAATTAAATTTCAAATTATATAAAATTAAAAATATTTTTTAAATATTAAAATTATAAAAAAAAATCAAATTAAAAAAAATTGACACATTGCTAAGTTAAAGAAAATTGACTCATATAAAAAAAATTGACTCATAGAATTAAATATAAAGAATCACCATAACAAATATCTCACTTAGATGCTCATTCATAAGCTACATTGTCTATCTCCAGCTATAATAATGAGCCATATAAACCTAAATTAGAAAAGATCAACTAGAGCTCATACCTTGTCTTGTGACCACGATCAAAATGAAAACATTAATCAGTTGCCTGTTACTTATCATGTGTGTATGGACGCGTCTACAGATCTTAGTAGCTCAGTATACTGGTTCAACTTATCCTGTTTGGCATGTTTATGGGGATAACAAATAGTTGAGTATATGACAGACACTGAAGTCTGTCGTGAATCAACAATTCAAGTGTTCTATAGTGGTTAAATTTTCAATATGGAATAATTTAGTATAAAACAAACACATTTCCAATCTGTTGTTGAGTTTTGAATATTGAATAATACAGAATGTTCTAATAACACTTGAATTTTCAATATGGAATAATATAGAAAGTTCCACTAACACTTGAATTTTCAATATGGAATAATTAAGTATATGACCAACAATGACATTTGTATGAATTGACTCTTCATGTGCAGCTATCATAAGCTACATTGTGTATCTGCAGCTATAATAATGAGCCATATTAACCTAAATTAGAAAAGATCAACTAGAGCTCATACCTTGTCCTGTGACCACGATCAAAATGAAAACATTAATCAGTTGTTGTGTATGGATGCGTCTGCAGATCTTAGTAGCTCAGTATACTGGTTCAACTTATCATGTTTGGCCTGTTTGTGGGGACAACAAATAGTTGAGTATATGACACACACTGAAGTCTGTCGTGAATCAACAATTCAAGTGTTTTGTAGTCGTTAAATTTTCAATATAGAATAATTTAGTATAAAACAAACACATTTCCAATTTGTTGTTGAGTTTTCAATATTGAATAATACAGAATGTTCTAATAACACTTGAATTTTCAATATGGAATAATATAGAAAGTTCCAATAACACATGAATTTTCAATATGGAATAATTAAGTATATGACCAACAATGATGTTTGTATGAATTGACTCTTCATGTGCTATGTGTAATAGTTTTAATATACTACAAACAAATTTTCAATAATGATAGAGTTTTCAATATGGAATAATTCAGAAATTTCTAATAACAAATGAATTTTCAATATAGAATAATTGAGTTTATGACAAACAATGAAGTACATGACAAACAATGAAGCTATCCTTGATCAACTGTTCACATGCTCTTTGTCCATAGTAAGGAATGGCTATAACCTTTCTTCGATTATCCATTGTTGTTTATATGATAAAATACTACGTTTTTTCATTGAAATTATCAACGATTCATGTGCTTTGTGTCAATAGTAGGGAATGGCTATAACTTTTCTTGGATTATCCATTCCAGTTTATATGATAAAATAAGGCTAACCCTATCCACCATCCAAGAGCTCAATGATTGGAAGATTGTTGCATGGTCCATGGTCCTCTATCTCATAGCCATCACGTAGATATACAATGCAACAACCAATCATTGGATTTTTGCATGGTGGATAGCTAGGACTGCGTGAGAAACTCAAGCTTAAAAATTTTACAAGAATTATGAAATCTAGGTATTAGAGTTTTTGGGTGGGATAATGTTGGCCTAGGCTTTTTGTAGTTTGAATAACCAATATGTATAAATTAAATTATATTAAATGATAATGATAAATAATATCAAATATTTTAAGTAATATAATAAAGATATAAATGGTTTAAATTAATGATCTCTTACCTTAAGAACGGATTAAAATGATGGTATTTTTTACAATACAATAAAGATATAAATAACTTAAAATAATAATATGAAAATGGCTTAAAATAATAATATCTTTTACTTGAATAATAATTAAAATATCATAATGATATTTTTTATATCAATAATATCATTAAAATGATAATGGATAGCATTTTGTAATAAAAAAATTATTTTTAATTGAATTTCAAATTATATAAAATTAAAAATATTTTTTAAATATTAAAATTAATAAAAAAAAATCAGAAATTAAAGAAAATTGACTCATTGCTTAGTTAAAGAAAATTGAATCATATAGAATTAAATCTAAAGAATCACCAAAACAAATACCTCACTTAGATGCTCATTCACAATATATATTGTCTATCTGCAGCTATAATAATTAACCATATAAACCGAAATTAGAAAAGATCTAGTAGAGCTCATGCCCTGTCCTGTGACTACGATGAAGATGAAAACATTAATGAGTTGCCTGGTAAATGTTTTCTTCGGTGGAGGAGAAATTAACTTATCACCGTGTATAGCTAATCCATAACTTATCTCCGAGTAGGACATACTGAGAGAGGCTGTGTCCAATTTTAATGAAGAAAACAAGCTTGGCCAAGGAGGTTTTGGATCTATCTTTAAAGTTAGAGCTTAATATCATTGCTTTCCATCTAATTATATATTTGGAACAGTAGTCTCGACAAGATTTTATTCGGTAGCTTCTTGCTCTGCACCTACTCAATCACTGCGTGGATAATGGATTTGTTCGAGTTTTTCAATGTAGGTTGCTAATGTTTTTACTTCTTGTGATGCAATAATTGCAGATACAAGAAAATGCCATTTACTTTAAGTTGTTACATCAAAGAATCTTATGTAACATATTGATTTTATGTTGTTCATGTAACATATTGATATTATGTTTTTTATTATTCTGTACATCAAAGTAATATATGTAATATATTAGGTTGTTAAAAAAAAAAGTTATTGTTACTTCTTATGTGTTGTTTGATGAACATAATTATTTAATTATAGGATAAATTTTATTTTATTTTAAATATTTTTGTTGAACTAAATTAATAAAGTACCAAGAACCATTGTTTCTCATCACTTAGGTGTTTAGGGGTGAGAAACTATTCAATGTGATCCTTAGAGCATTAATCTCATGATATATGAAATTAAATGAGACTTTATGAAATTGAAATGAAATGGGTGAGTGAAATTTCATTCCATCTCAGTGATTCATCTAATCTATCCTCCACCATTAAATTAGATGTCTCTTCACCTTCCTTCATGAGGTCAAATTAAGGAAAGGACGCCCCCATTCACTTGGTATTTTTCTTCATGTGATTTGGAGAGATCAATAAAAGAGAAAGACGAGTTGAGAAAGAGAAAGTGTTACATCGAGTAGCAGTAGTGATACAGAGAATTGAAACAGTGTTACAATGTGTTATCACTCCAAGAAACTCTCCTAGGCTGTAAGTCGGAGATGCCTGGTAACTAACTCTTTTTGGGAAATGTTTTCTAAATAATGGTGTGTTTTGTGGATCAAGATGAATATCTAGGGGCTGGACAGTGTTTTCAAGACTGTCTAGAGATACAAAATCTCACAAGGCTTTCTAGCACCGTGGTCAGATAAAGTTTGATTAAATGGGGGAAAGAAAACAGCTATTGAACCAGATTATGTTTCATGCCAACAAACACAATGGGTCTAACAACCAAGAAATAACTTATGATAATCAACTAAGACAATTAATCAGTGAGATGACAGTCACTGCAAATTGAATGAGCTTCAACAAAGGACTTCCACTCATAAGCTATAAAAGAACAGAAGAGAAAATTTCAACAAAGGACTTCCACTCATAAGCTATAAAAGAACAGAAGAGAAAATATGACACGGAACTGAAAGAAGCTTGCAATTTTTTATAAAATAAGAATAGGTCTTTAGATTACAGTGGCAGTGTCATAGCACTCAAAATCGAACCTCTTCTTAGTCTTCAGAATGTAGCTTTATATCTTTTACAAGATGTTCTCAAATCCTAAAAATATGGATATGTTTTGCTAAAAACAGTAAAGGAAACTAATTTACATAAATGTAGAGATAAATCCTCAAAATGAGGGTGATCTTCATGTGCTGGTCCAATATCTGTTCAAACAGTTAGTGAAGTGATGACTAGCCTTCCAAGGCTCCTCCGTTTGGCATCATAAAGATTACAAATTCGAATTTGATGAGCTGTTCTATTCATTCCTAATATTCTGCCTTCAAAAATGACAAAAACTTAACCAAAGACTCCTCTTTTGACTTGTCTTTCCCAAAATAGCCTTTGGATTTGATGGAATAATCCACCACCTGTCTAGTCCAAAAGGTGTCATCTGCTTTTAATTTGAAAATTCCAGATCTGGGCGAAAATTGTAACATTCTGGCCGTTACAGGCTTTCCACAACGCATAGCCCGTAAAAAAAACTCCTGCGCTGTTGAAAGTCGCCACTTTCAACAGCTAACGGGTCATAAAATATCGATTTGCGCTATTGAAAGCGGGCAGATTTTCAAAATCGAATTTCTCGGTCATAAAAAATCCATTTTTCATGTATGAATAGTCGATAGACATCTAGAGAATCTAAGCTATCCAATGGTGCTTTCAGATATTCATTTGGAGCTTGGGAAGGGATTGAGAAGTTCCCTGCAAGTTTAAGTATCATTCTTTCCATTTGCAATTCAAAACTCTAAACGGTCTTTTGTGAACAATGTCTGATATGGAACCAAAGATTTGATTTGATGTTGCCAACCCGGGAGTACAACTTCTGTTAGCTATTGATAATCTTGACTTTCCTCAGCACGCGACTTTATGAAAACCGCTCAATAGCTGTGGAAAGTATGCACTTTCAACAACGCGCTTCTTTGTAAAAAGCACTCCTTAGTTGTGGAAAGCATGCACTTTCAACAACGCACCATCCGAGAAACCAATTTTGGCACCCTTTGAAATTCACCACTTTCAACAGCGCAAAGACATATGGAAAGTGTTCCTTAGCTGCGGAAAGCATGCACTTTCAACAGCGCACGCTCAACTTTTGGACACACATTAGTTGATGAAAGTGTAAAATGAAAATTTTGAAAAGAAGACTTTATGGGTCAAATTATTTTCTTAAGACAGAACCAAAACCTAAGTTTTTCAGCTAAAAAGACTCAAAAGTGAATTGAGGAAACTATCAATAGCCATGCTATCCACCATAAAACCTGACCAAAATGACAGTGCTATTTTGGGAGATAACATCTGGCTCCAACTGGGATGGAGACCTCCCTGCGAGGTTTCCAAGAACCTAGAGTTTAAGTAGCCTTTAGCATTGGGCATGGAGTCATTCAGCCTTTTCAGTGGTTAATGAGCACACACACAGGCTCGCCTAAACCATCGAAAACATAAACTTACCCAAAAATCAAAACTGGATGAGTCTCGATTATATGCAAAATAAAAAGACCTCTGCTCTATTCTGCACTTAATTTTCTTGGTGACTGACTGATTTATCTTATTCTATTTCCCTAACATGTGAAGCTACTCAGGCTTCACTTCTCATGTTGCTCATTAGATGGTCAATATATGCAACCTAGTCTTGCACTCTATTACAGCAGTTTCCCATAAAATCCTTCAGCTTAGAATAGTAGACATCCTTTAAGTCTAAATCTTCTTCCTGGAAAAGACCTGCAAGAAAAGTTACATATGAAAAAAGGAGGATAAAATGAATGGTAACAGATTTTTGTAAATCCATAGATCCAGTAGCCAATGCCAACCCCAGATGCCAGTAAGTCACAGCCAAATGGTATTCAACAAAAACAGTGCACAGATGTAGTTGTCTATATATATTCAGCCCCGCCAAAGTTGATGTGCCCTTTGCAGCTTCGTCAATTCCAGATATGTTATCAGCAAGAAATGGAGGAGCTTCGGGCAAAAAGTCAATGCCTGCCAAGTGCTGAACCCATTTAAATGGCGTTTTGTGCTCTTTTCTCATCATATGAAAAGTTGAGACCTGAAGATAGTTTAGCTGTCTGATGAGGGAGTTCAATCCCAATGTTATCTGGAAACAAGTTTATAAGAAAATTGTTCCCACTGCCTCCTTGATCTGCACCTTACTATTACTTGTAGTTATCAGTCCAACAAGCAATTTATTTGCTTCTGTATGACAAAATGTTATGTGAAGGTAAACATTGCCATACAAGAAAGACAAGGCTTCAACTGCACATCTCTGCATGAGCCACCGGAAATATTAGCTAAAGCACCAATAGCATTTTCTTGCAAAGCTTGGACAGGTGCTCCACAGGAAAACTCCTCCTGCTGGAAAACTATGACTAAAGAGGGATCGAATCCTTTACTGGCTACATAAAATCTGGAACTAATTGCTCTTTGAAATATGGGATTGATCTCTTCATGTGATGATTTTCTTGCCACCTGTGATCCTTGAGTGCTCTGTTAGAAAACTGCCCATGTTCCATCTTTAGCTCGAAATAAGCAAACTCTTTCTTCTTTCCAGTTTGATTAGACTTGCATGACAGGAAAGAAATACCTGCGGTAACTCAAGTGAGGAAAGCAATATATTCATCATGCTTTCTGTTTCAAGATTGGTGCATGGCATGAACAGAGGTATCAAAATTTGAAACTGGAAGCTTGTTATATACATCATGCGCCTCTGATCTGGACACATCCCCTGTGTCTTTATCCATTGCATAGCAGATTTAGATTGTGTTAAATAACATTATCCAGAATATGGACAAAGTAATAGAGTATCAAAATAGAGCAGTGTCCATTTGAATCCAAGGATATATTCCAAGATTTCAACCCAACATCTGTAGATCACTTGTCAATGCATCAACCAAGTGCTTGTTATTTTACATACTGGCTTCCAAATGCAATGGTGTAAGGCCCTCTGGAAATGTAAACTTCTGCACCCCTTCAAAGATAATCCTCCTGTTATATCTCTGTTATTTCAGAAAAGTCTAGCCTCAGTGTTGGGTCTTGCTGCCAGCACCTTTATAATAAGTCTGCAAGTCTGTGATGTGTATGCTTTAGGTATGGTAGACCACAACCCCTTTTGGACAATACCCATAGCTGCTTGTAATGGAGGTAGTTCCCTGTTAGGAGCTCCCAAAGAACAATTCCAAAACTGAAAATATCAGTTTTGGTCGTATGGTTTATGCCCTATTATTTTAGGAGCCATCTACCAGGAATTACTAAAGCATCATAGTTTTCCACCTTCACATCCTCAAAATTGGCCTTAAGACTGAAAATATGGCCAAATTTTTCACTATATGTCTGATCACCTTCAAAGTCATGGATAGCATTTGGGCACGTATCTCCAATGTTCTGGCCCAGGCAAACAACATATACACTGCAACCTAGGCCTTTTAGAGCTTGGAATGGTACCATTACCTCATAATCTTTCATAAAGTCCCTGCAGAGAAAAAGAATGCATTTGTTTGAACTAGTGACCTTTGCTCCTAGTGCTTTGATGAAAGCTTATAAACTCAGGGTGTCCGAGCCAAGCTACACTAGTGATCAAATTGCCATTAAACAAAGCAGGCTGATATTGTCTCTGAATCTTTCCACACTCCACATGTACCTATGATGACAGGCTTTTATGCAGAGTATGCAGTATATATTTTCTTTTTCTTTCAATACACCTGCATCAGCAAGAATCAACTGCTTGATCAATGCCAGCCCTGTAGTCTTATTATTTTCATTTGAATGACGTTCAGTCACATCTATCCAAGCATCTGGTGCACTTGCAATGGGTCTGTTGAAACAATCCTGAATACGATGATTCGGCCTACAAGTGTAAAATCCTCAAAGTATCTGCAGAGTGAAACATATCCTTCTAGATTCGACTGCTCTAATTTAAAGAAGCTTCTGAAGAAGTCCCTCACATGCCCAAACACAAAAAGCAATCTAGCAATGCACAGTCAAAACCCTGCAAAATATTCTGAAATATGCGTCGATAGGAAAATCATAATCGGAGTGATCAAATACACGGATGGTCTGCGGGTTGGTGACATCTGGTTTTAAGTTAGCCTGATAAGAGCCTATCATAGAATCTGAAGTAATAGATGCATCATCTCTAATAGTACCATTACCTGTCGAAAACGCATGTGGCTTCACTGTTTTTTGAAACAGACCCTTCAAATGTATCCCTAACCCTTACTCCTTCACAAATGTTTGCGTTTCTTTCAACATTACTGTTTTGAGCCTCTAGTGTGCCTGCATATGGTGTTGGCAAATCCTGTGAAGATAAGCACATAATGGGTGCATCTAAATAATCCCAGAAGTTTTCAATAATTTATGCTTTCTGTAGCAAAAGAAATTACACTTTGTATTTATTGCCACGCTTTTCATTGTCATAGACTTTGAACGATGCATGTAGCGTGTGAGTCCATTGAGTGTTGGATAACTTCACAAGCAATATATGCGGGAAGGAAATCATTCACAGCAATTTCTTTGTTCTACGTGCCTCCTTCCATGCAGGTCTTCCAATCGCCATGAAAGTATTCAGAGAAGTCTGCAAGAAGAAATGGGATCTGCTGAGTAGAGGTCCATTGAAAAGGCCAGCTCAAGATAGAACACTGAGGTCCAACACATATTCACCAATGGCCACACCAGGCTGCGATTCCTCTGCTTGAAGATTCCATACGGTAGATTGTGCAATCCAGGAACAGACTGAAAATAAGATTCTAAGCGCTGTGAATGCTCTGCACCTAACTGTCTTCCCATACCACCGGGACCTTGAATGACTACAGGAATAGTAAACTATCCACCTGTGTAAAACAATGATCTGTTAATGCAATCTCTACTCAGCCATATCACACGCCATGTTTGTTGGGTGATCTGCAGAAAAACAATTCGACACCTGTGTTTTCTCTCCCTCTGCCACTTAGATGAGAATGAAGCTCCATTTGCGCGCCTGTATGATGAGTTAACTCCTTCAAACTAGGATTTTGACCATCTGTTGCCTTTGAGCGAAACTAGAGCTGAAATTGCGTGGATGAGATATTTACGGCGCCAATTTGTTTGCAGAAGCAGTTAGCACAATAACTTCCTTGATGCGATCAATCGCGGCTTCACAGATCATTTCAGAACTTGTGCCTCCATAGAATCCATCTTTGTATGCGCCGAGATACCAACCCATTAACTACCAAATCTCATGCAACAGAATGAGAATAGCTTCTACACCATGTAGAGAAATGGATTTCAAGTCCCTCCACCTTCCTCTGAACACAAGAAGTATTTGGTAGCAGCAAATATCATTTACCTTTCTTGGCCGCAGCCTTGGTGATCTTGGCGCCAATGGGATCTTTCTTTTTTTCTCAATAGCCTTGATGACTCCAACAGCAACAGTTTGAGGCATATATCTTACAGAAAAACGACCTAATGGAGGATACTCAGAGAATGTCTCCACGACCATTGGCTTGGAAGGAATCATCTTAATAAACCCAACATCTCCATTCTTCACGTTGAAGCCAACATTGTCATTGAGTGATGCTTCTAGCAGAGCTTCATGATACATCTCTACAGACTCAACTTCAGTTGTCAACCAAGTGGGGCCGAAGGTTAGAACCATACCAGGCTTGATAACACCAGTTTCAACACGCCCCACATGCACAGTTCCAATACCACCAATCTTGTACACATCTTATAGTGACAATCGAAGGGGCTCGTCAGATGGTCTCTTTGGCTCAGACACCTGGTCAAGGGCCTCCAATAGAGTTGGGAAGTATATTTTTTGATGCAAATAATAAAACTATGGATTCTCCATGTGCAGGAAGCCAAGCAGGCAGGGGAAAGGCACTGCATGCAGATATCATTGATGCAGCTGCAACTTATTCAACAAAAATTGAAAACGATCTAATTGTTCATGTGGTGAACTTATTCCTTTATCTATTCCTACTCTAACCAGTAGAGATAGATAAATCAAGTAAAACTTGATTTCCAATGTAACCAAGTGAGAAACTTATCTACTGACATCATGTTGAATCTTGACCCAAAAAGTAAAGGAATCCATATCATGTAGCAAAGAGGTTTGAACAGATGATAAGGACAATCTTCTTCTGACCAAAATTATTTAACACACTTGCTGCTCATTGATTGGAAATAGTTATCAACGGGGTCATAAATGTCAGAAAGAAATACCCCTTTGAACGGCTGCTCCAACTGTAAATTGAAGAGATGCTGAAAACTACCTTTACTAATCCCACTGTTGAATGTAGGCTGCTCGAGATCTGCTTGAAGAACATATAATACAGACTGTTGATCTGAATCTTTCTGCTACTCTTCCTGCAAATGTCTGCTGCACTCTGTCTTTTTCTGCAAATCTGGAAATGGTAGGCTGTCCTCCACATCCACTATAGATCTGAAACTGTTACTCGCTGATATTAAAATATGCTCTTCACTTTTCAAATTTTCAATGGGAACAATCTCCTCTTCATGACGACATAAGTCAAGAGATGCATTTGATGCAATAACAAAAGCATTACTATGGCTATCATGATGTGGATTACTGATCTCCTAATCATAATGGATAGTATTCATTTCAGCAACATATTTTTCATGAAGATCATTAAGCACATCATGCATACATTTCTGATCATCTCTTTTGAGGTTTTCGAAGGGAACAATATCATCTTCATGACAACCTAAATAAGTAGATGCATTTGATACAATGTCAAAAGCATCAATGCTATGATTATCCTCCCGAAGATTGCCAACATCTGAATTACAATGATGGATGTCCCCTATTGCAACATATTCTTCAGAACTATCATTAACCACATCATGTATACATTTATGATCTTCTTTCTGTGTGGCTAAAGAAACCATCTCTTCCAATTCATGACAATCAGACGTAAGGATGGAAAGAGAGCGTTCAGTTTCTTTATAATCCTTTTGTAGTTCATTTTGATGGGAGAACACAATACCTTGAAGATCATTTATGGGTTGTGGCATATTATGAGGGGAAGCTCTTTTTAGATTTACTTCTTCAAGTTTACAATGTAATTCATATTCATCACAACAATTATCAAATGCAAACTCATCTGAAAAATACCTTTTACAGTGCTTAGTGAAGGCTTTGTGAAAATCTTTCAATGATGAAATGCTGGAAGGAGGTAAAGAAAAATACCACTGACGTGCATCACCATACAATGAAAACATGAACATCTTCATACGAACATCTTCATGCGGTAGATCTAATAGATCCATGCACTCATGAAACTTGAGGAGGTGTTCTGCAAGATTGTCTTCTTTGATTTCTTTGAAGATGGGCAGAAAATCTCCCCATTCTGACATATTAGGTACTGGATGTGGGAAACCAGGAACTGAAGAGAAGTCGAGAGGTGCAAACCTCCGAGCCAAAAGAGCAGCAAACGCTTTTGACATTTGAATATCGTGGAGTCGCCACTGAATCCGTCCTTCATGGAGTCGCTAGATAGATGATTACAACCTGATAGTGTCTATTCCTTGTCTATCATCAAGAAATAGATCTGCTTGTCATTCTCCCAGGAAGATAAGCTTCTGAACTCACTCCCCGGCAACGGCGCCAATTTGTTATAACTCCAGGAAACTCTCCTAGGCTGTAAGTCGGAGATGCCTGGTAACTAACTCTTTTCTAAATAATGGTGTGTTTTGTGGATCAAGATGAATATCTAGGGGCTGGATCGTGTTTTCAAGACTGTCTAGAGATACAAAATCTCACAAGGCTTTCTAGCACCATGGTCAGATAAAGTTTGATTAAATGGGGGAAAGAAAACAGCTATTGAACC